>JBBPLS010000067.1:365-31229 GCA_038089895.1 Boletellus ananas | reverse complement strand
CCGCTCATCCACCCGCCGTCCTTGGGCCCGCCCCAGTTCTCCCGGGGGGGCACGTGTGGGCCGAGCCCCCCCCCCCCCCCAGCGCGGGCAGGACCCACCTCGATAAACTCGTCCACGTCCACGTCCGGCCGGCCCCTCGTCCCCAGCTCCTGTCCAAACACGTACCGGTAGTCCGCCTCCCGGAGCCCTTCGTACCCGAGTCCGGGCCACTCGCGCGCAAATGCCACCAGTGCAGGCTGGATCGCCGTCCTGTTCAATCGCCGCACGCCGAGGGTGCGGGACGGCGACGACCCGTCCTCGTCCAGCGTCGTCGACACGGCAGAGTCGTGATCGGGGACAGACACGGCGTGCTTTTCAAACAGCGCCTTCAACGCGTCCACCTCGCCCGCTTCAAACTTGGCACGGCTGTACGATGGTCTAAACGACGAGGAAGCGGAAGCCGAGGGCAAAAAAGACGACACGGCGATCGGTCGTCGGAGAGCCGCGCCCGGCGACGACCACGACACGCTCACGCCCACCACCCCGAGCAGGCGCTCGAGCCCGTCCTCGATCCACGTCCGCCACGACGGTCTTGACGTCGCGCCGTCCTGCTGCTGTTGGGCGGTCACCACGCCCGGCGCGAGCCCCATGCTCCCCAGAAATCGCACCCCGCGGACGTACTCTTCTCGCTGCCTCGCCCGACTCCAGCCGAGTTCCCTGCTCATGATATCGATCACGCGCGGGAGCGCCGCGAGCGCAGCTTGAACGTCCACGAACGCGAGACGAGTGCGCCGCGCAAGCACGTCGACGGCCGTGCAGGCATACTCGTGCCGCGTCGCATAGAGGACCTCGGCCTCGACGTAGGAGTAGTTGGGGGACAACCGCACACCGTGGACGGGCCACTGTTCGCCCGTCGGCTCTGCAAGCGCGCAGACTGTCCAAGCACGGTCGCCATAGTTCTCCGACAGCTGCTTCGCCACGTCCGTATCCAAGCCAAACTAAAGATGTAGGAGTGAACGTGTGTGATCAGCGACGACAGACGGCAAGGCAAGAAAAAGAAAAACGCACCCGTTGAATGAGCCCGATAAACGTGTTTCGACTCCACCCGTCACTTCCGACGAGCCTCAACTCTGCCGTTCGGCACCCGCTCGTGACCTTGTCCTGCAGACCAAACACTTCCACCGCTCTGTCGACCGCCTCCTCGGCCATCGCCCTGTACGTCGTCCACTTGCCCCCCGCGATGGTGATCAACCCCGACGGTGCCACTCTCACGAGGTGACTCCTGACCAGCCCCTCCGTCCCACCCGCGCTCCCAGCCGAAATAAGCGGTCTCAGTCCCGACCATGCGCTCAACACGTCGCCACGACGGACCTTGATGTCCTGGCTCAGATACCCGCGCACCTCGTCGATCACCCACCGGACGTCCTCTTCCGCAGGCGTCACCTCCTCGTCCTGGGCGTTCACCCTAGCGGGGGTGTCCGTCGTCCCGGCGACGACGCCACCCTCCCAGGGGAGAAAGAAGATGACGCGTCCGTCCGAGGTGGCGGGATCGAGGAGACCCATGCGGGCAGGGGCGTAGTAGGCAGGAAGCGTGATGTGGACGCCGGAAGAAGGGCGCACGATCGGCTTGTGCGACGAATCGTCGAGCGAGAGAAGCGCGTCAGTGTACGGACCGGTCGCGTTGATGACGCCCTGTCAGGTACGTGAGCAGGCGCAAGGGCATGGCGCGACGGACGACCCACCTTGGCGCGGACGTCAAACTCGCGTCCGGTGAGCTCGTCCTTGACTCTGGCGCCGACGAGCTTTCCGTTCGCGTTCTTGCACAGTTGGGTGACGCCGCAATAGTTGGCGACGGTCGCGCCCAGCTTGACGGCGGTCATGATGAGGGCGATGTTCATGCGCGCGTCATTGTGTTGACCTAGATGGTGAGGACGAGGATGGGAATGAAGCTTTCCAGGGACGAGGGCCGCGGAAGAACGGACCATCGTAATAGACGACGGCGCCGACCAGACCGTCGCTCTTGAGCATGGGGAACATTTCGAGCGCTTTGCCCTTGGACATGAGGTACGAGCTCTCCATGTTCTCCTTGCCGGCCAACAGATCGTACAGCTTGCACCCCGCGTAATAGTAAGGGACCTGCCAGTATCTGGGCGAGCCAGGTGAGGAGGAAAGAGGAAAGACACGAGGGGACGTACTTGTACAGGGGGAGCATGATAGGCAACATGTGCGACAGATACGGCGCCGTCTGCAAGAATATCCTCCGCTCGTGCAACGCTTCGCGCACGAGCTTGTACTGCTCATAATCCAGTTCCATCACCGCCTTTTGGAGATACCGCACGCCCCCGTGGACGAGCTTGGTCGACTTGGACGACGTGCCTGGTGTCCATCACGAAGTACATGCGTGATCAGCGACACCGGCGTTGGCACCAGAAGACGGCGTACCGGAACTAAAGTCGCTGCGCTCCACCAAGGCGACCCGGAGCCCTCGGCTGGCAGCGTCGACGGCGACACCCGCGCCCGTCGCGCCGCCTCCGACGATCAGCAAGTCAAACGCGTCCCCCTCGCCTTCCTCGACCGCTTCTTTTCCACCACCGCCTCTCCCCGCGCTCCGCTGGAGCGCATCTAGCATGGCCTCTCGCGAGGGGGGCGTCCATGGGGGCGGCGGTCGCCTCGTTTCCCGGGTCGACACGGGATACGCCGGGCCTGAGTTGAGATAGTAGTACCCACCGCCCGCCAGACCGAGCGCAGAGACCGTGACGAGCGCGAGCGTGCGTCGCGAAAAGACGAGTCGGCGGACCGTCGTCGGTGTCGCCATCGTGAATCCCGGATTGCGAATACGTACTCTGCACCAAATCGCGTCCGACCGGAAAGGAACGTGGTGTGCGGGCGGGGCAGGGTTTTAAAACGGCACCAAGAACCGCACGCGGTCTCTTCTTTCCCCACCCCCACCATCGCCTGCGATCACCGCTGGCACGTTCGACCTGCGAGGCAACGCACAAGCCGCACATACCGGGCCGCCGGACCGAGACTGGCCGCCCAACGTACAGACGTCGCATTCGTTCTAGATCCCAACAAGGTCCTACGCCTCCGTCCCAGATAAAGACCCTTCCGCCGCCTGCACCACAATCACCCCGCTCTGTGCCCCCGCCGCCATCACAAATGCCGTGCCAATGTCCCCGATCGTGTTCCGCACCGTCTCATACCCCGGCGACTTGGGCTCCTCCACGAGCTGCTTCACCTCTTCCCGAACGTCCTCTCGGACGAATCGCTTTGAGCGTCCAACAACGACCAGCAGCCGTCGATGTGTCTCCCGAAGCTGTCGAGCACGCTGCACGAGCGCATGCAGGGGCAAGGGATGCGACACATCCGTAAACTTGATCCGCGACAGCGCCGATTGCAATTGTGGATATGACCCCTCTTCAAGGATCGGCGATGTATACCGAGACCACGCCAAATCGTCCGCCGCCCCCGATTGCAGCAGATAGGCAGCGTCTACCCTTCCATGTATGGTACTTGGATAGGGCAGCGACTAAAGACGGTCAATCCACTGTTCGAGCAACACCAGAGGGAATGCGCACCGAGGTGATGGACACGCCAGGTTCCAGCTCTCTGCTCTCGTCAACGATGGCCGCTGATGGCGTTGTAATACCAGGCTGCTTCCCAACGCGAATGATTGTCGCACTTATCCTTGAATTCGTACACAATTGCACCACAAACGCGAGAGCCAGCCGGTCATCCGGACCACCAAAGAACGGGAATAGAATGTGCTGTTGACCGTTCGTGCCTGCATTGTCCCTCAGATCGACAAAGAGTGCCACGTCCGTCTTGCTGTACCGAAACACGCCCCGAACAAACTGCGAGTACGGTGTCGCGCCAGAGTCGTCCCTGCTCGAGACCCCGAATGAGGGCGGAATCCATGGCATGAGGACGAACTGCGCAGCATGCCTCTCAGCATGCGCAGCCACGGCGTCCGCCCACCCTTCCTGCGCCACGATAGACAACGACGCAGAGACGGTCATGTCGCTCTGCTCGCCAAACATCTTGAATACGCCAATCACGGGGTCAGTATTTATCAACGTTTCCGCTACTGTCGATTTCATCACCGAAGACCTGCGTTCCGACAGCTCGATCAGACGGAGCGCATTCAAGGTGGTCCTTTGCGATCTCACAACGTGAGGTGCCGAGTCCTCACTAGCCGAAAGGGCAACCAGTTTTGTGAGGGCCATGACACCCGGCAGATGATTGAATTCATCGAGCACCACAGCGAATCGGTGGCGCCAACTTTCGTCCTTGACGATCTCCAAGGAATCCCCGAGCGATTTTTCTACCACGTTGTCGTCCTTGGGCACCCCGGGGGCAATACCAGTACCAAGAGCCAAAGTGCGGTGCTTGGGCGGATAAATGAGGTTGACGAGAGGCGTCGTCATAAACGTGAGGAGTAACGCTTCAAAGACGAACATGGAGAACACCTGCCGGGTGAGAATTCCCGCAGACAGACCGACGTTGAGGACGATCAGTTCCACCAGGCTGTACGACAATAAGACACGACGAGCGATCATTCGCTCGAGAAACGTACCCCTTGCAACTCATGAGAGAACCAACGGCGAACGCCTCGCGCCAGGTAAAACCAAGCGTTTTCGACGCGAACGAGCAACCAATAAATTTTCCACTGAAGTCGAGGGCCGCGATCGCAAAGACGAATCCCCATGCAGTCCCTGATGGCGTGTGTCGACAAAGAGACCACCCTTTATGCAACCAACACGTACCTGTATTGATCAAGCCCAAATTCGTATCCAGCCCCGAGATCGTGAAATACTAGGCTCGTTGAGCAAAGTCAAGTGGCGCACGAATTCGTGACTTACGAGGGGAAGGAAGATGATGTGGACCATGTCCTCGAGCTTCTCTACGAATGCAATTGATATATTGCCTTCTCGGGGAACGATGACGCCAGCAACAAAGGCACCTGCCACAAAGACCATCGTTGGACGCCCCTGACAAATCAAGTCCACTGGACCGGGACGTACCAAAAATCGCATTCACACCAACGATATCGGTAAAGAAGGCGGAGGCCCAAAGGACGAGCATGACCACCGTCATATAAAACATGCTAGGTCCATGCACGGTACTTCCTGTCTTCCTCGCTAGCCAAAGTAGTGCCCATTTGACCGGGAAGAGGAGGAATAGGGTGTATGCCAAGCAAGTGAGGAACGTCCACAAGGCAGTGAGGCCCGAGGTTGCATTCACAAACGCGACCGCCAGCGCGAGGAGACTCCAACCGATGACATCGTTGGCAACACCGGCAGACAAGACGATGAGACCGACGGTGGTGTCGAGTAGCTTGAGTGCGGTGAGGATACGACAGAGGACCGGGAATGCGGTGATGGAGAACGAGACGCCGATAAAGAGCATGAAATAATTAAAGTTGGCGGACGGATTGATGAAGTGGTGGTACAGTGCGACAGAGATGCCGCATCCGACGCCAAACGGGAGCAGGACACCCGAAACGGATACTGCGACCGACAGACGAGCATTTCGTCGGATGACATGGGGGTCGATTTCAAGGCCAATGATGAAAAGGAAGAGACAGAGCCCGATGTTGGCGGTGAGGGACAAGTATGGAAGTGACTGCGAGGGAAAGATGTGGTTTGTGAAACCAGGAATGCGCCCAAATGCAGTGGGACCTTGAACCAAGGGTCTGAATACCGAACGAGCAAACAAATCCACCGAACTGGCCTACCTAATAGAATGCCTCCAATGATTTCAGCGATGACACGGGGCTGTCTGATTTTGCCTAGTATCAGACCGAGTAGCTGGGCCATCATGATTATGATGCCTGTTCTTACATGAGCATCATCGGAAGAAGAGGAAGAGGGGTTGATGTAGACGCACCAAGTTGGATGATCCATAGTCTCAATGGATCTGAGGGGTTGTAGGTGGCAGGATCTTGGCCGGTCAATAGGCCACCCTTGAAGTTGCAGAAAAATGAGCACCGCCATCGATATTGTCGATGTCGGGTTCCCTACGCACCTGTCCCTGAACTGCTCTCTTTTCAAAGACGCTCTGAAAAGCAGAGACGATCGCACTCGAAAGCTCTCCCATGGTGGCGGTACCTCTGAGTGCGCAGCAACGTTGCGAACGAGACTGATGGGGTTATACAAGGCGTTGTCGGTCGTACGCAACGGATTCAAAAGTGGGCCTGGTGCCTCGAGCGACCCCACCTAATATGACACATGAGATACGACAGGCGGACCCTGTCAGCGAGCACACGAGGTCGCTGACGAGGACTCACTGAGGGATTGAGAATTCGGGGCAGAGTAACACGGCCGACCAGTCTTTCGCCCTAAGTATTTGATCCCCGACGGTCACAGCATATTTGATGATCCCGCAACGTTCTCATCGCGAGCGCATGCACAAGCCGACGTCAATGCGCCCTGGCACACTCGACGGACAAGGACAGAAAGGAGCGACGAGGACTCCCGACAGACAACTATTGATTCCGAGTGTAAATTGGCGCCCGGGCCCAGCCCGGGCCACCTGAAACGCCAGGTCGGGCCCACTCGAAGCGTAGAAGCATGCACGCAAGAGATGAACCCGAGCACTCAATCGCCTCGGACAGCAGTGATACCAGTGAAACAAACCGGCTTCACACAATCCACACGAGTGACAACCGGCGCCTCGCACATGGATGTGGACACCATCGACAGGTCACGTGCTCAGGCCAAGCAACGACTCCCCTCCACTTCCAGGACAAAGGGACACGCATGCCCGGTGACTCGTGTTGCGTCCATTCCCGTTTGAGCGAAATCGAGCCTTAATCGCGTCCATGCTTGACGTGCTTCCGAACGTAGCTCTTGCACCAGACTACCGGGATGGGTGGCAAGTCCTCAAAGTCTATCCCATCGGTCAACTCCCAAGTACCCGCTGAAAAGTGCCCTGTCCCCCTCTGCAGCGTTTTCACATTAACATTATTCTAGGGACCATGCCGTTCCACTTGGCCTGCCAAGCTGCCCACCACCTTTGAAATCTGTCGTGCCGAGCCCATCGCCCCTGTGCATCACTATGGCTTATAATGGACTCCTCGCAGAGGATGGCCGTGACGCTACCGACTCCATCACTGTCGTGTTTAACGGCAATGACACCCCTGTCTTCTCCGTCGAGATCAGGCCGACGGCCGAGCTCGGAATCCGTCACGCAGCAGGCGCACAATCGGTACGAACTGTCGATTCACGGTTGCGCGCACCCCGGGGGCTCGGCGTCTTTGGCACCACCGACACGACAACGTTGGGAGTAGTCCCCCCATTCGCCCCCCGCCCGGGTGGTTCCGGTGCCGACCTCCTGGCTGGAGAGTAGAGCGTGGATCTGCTATCGCAGGACGTGTTTCAGAAGATGACGGAAATCATCACCGACATCTTTACAACGCCGGGTATGGAGGCGCGTAACGACCGCCTATATACGGCCCATCTGCAAGCCCGTTGCAGCTTGTCCCCGGCTGGCTATCTCCCTCTGGAAGACAGATGTAGGTTGTTCGCCGGTCTTACCGACACCCAAAGCCACTGCCTGTGCGATCGAAATCTATCAGCTATCAGCGACAGGCCGTCCCAACACACACAGTGGGCATGAAGACCTGCCCCGGATGCAGACGACACTTGCTGGAATTCCAAAGCTCGAGAAAGGTCGGAAGTTTCTTTCCTGAGAAGATACTGACAGTTACTAGGAATTGGCAAACTCGTACCCGGTGGCGCTCCGGACGCTCGAGTGCTGGATGGGAGGCGGCTTAGACGCCCTCAATCCCATTTGAGCGGAATCGAATTGAACCCTTGATTGCGTCAGGTGTGCAGATCTCGCTCCATGCTCGACAGGTTTCCGAACATGGAAGGACACTATAGTCCGGTGCCAGGCCGTCTGTCACCGGGAATGAACACAAACGCTCCAAGGTGTGCAGCCTTGCGCAGTTGCATACTACGAGCTGTTGGCGGCGTGAAGACTCCGTCCATCACCGACTTGTTCACAAGTCGCTATGTTAAGACATCAGCAGAGACATGATCGGAGCGTGGAGCGCAAGGTGGAAACGGCGGAGCTAGGGTCTCTTCGTTGGGGTGGCTACACCAAGACTCGGAGGGTACATGTCGTGTTCTTATTATAGGCCCATCGGAGCTTCCCATGGAGCGGCGCAGAGCCAACCGGAGTGAACGCGAAGAAAAAATCGCGCACTGGCACATGTTTTGATGAGTGATGTTTCGGCTGAGTGTTGGCTGCGGCGCATGGTCCGTGACATGCACCACCATGCTGACGTCGTGTTCCCATGAGAAACAAGCGTGTCAGATACCTGGGCCCGGTTACCCGAGTGTCCACTAGCAATTTGAGGCTGGTCACTTGAATGGTGACCCCATTCGGGTCACATCTTGCAGACACGAGTGCGGATTGGACCAATCAGATGCTCGTCCGTAGACCTCGAAACCTCTGCCGCTAATTTCATTTCACTTGCGCAGCAGCTGTCGGTGGGACCCTTGACCACGATTCTCGAGGACAATAATGGTACGATAACGATAAGGGCGTTTCCCTCGGACCCTGACGAGTCCCGTCAAATCGAGCGATGGCCACCCGCCCACTGCCTCAAATGGGTCGCATCGAAGATGCGAACAACCTTGGCTTGGAGCGGGAGTGGTGTCCCGACGTCACCGTACGGTCCGACGGTGCCCTTGGTGCTAGGCCTCGAATGGGCATCTAGAGCTTGGCGAGGCAGAGGACAGCGCTTGTCGGTGGTTGACATCATGGAACGTGGCGTCGTTGCTCACGGCATCGTCCAAAATCCCCGGGCGCGGTATCGCCAGCGGCCTGTGGGGAACGCGCTCGCAGTGGTCTCTAGTCCATGATGAGGAATGGCTGGCATGGCTGCTCGGACGGGAGGGCGACGGGGACACGACATGCGCGAGGCTGCACGCCGGGGTGGCAGTGGGTCCGA
The DNA here is from genome assembly GCA_038089895.1 of Boletellus ananas. Lineage (NCBI taxonomy): Eukaryota > Fungi > Basidiomycota > Agaricomycetes > Boletales > Boletaceae > Boletellus > Boletellus ananas. The sequence goes on along the minus strand of JBBPLS010000067.1, from coordinate 22,288 downwards.
CAAGAGGAAGCGGCGTCGCCCATTTGGGCTAAACCTGGAGGCACGTGCCCCCCGTGGCCCTGCGCATCCGAGCGTATATAACCTCCCCCCATCCGTGCTTTCCCCTCACTTTTGCACCCTCACAAGCAAGACAGACGATGGAGCCGACCAACAAGACGACCGTCAGCCAGCCTCAGGCTGCCATCCAAATGAGTACGCCCCTGTCTCCCTCTTGCACGACGGTGTCCTGAGCGTCCCACAGGCGTTACGAACCCCGCACCCGCTAACAACCACCAACAGACCCACCCCGCCAAGCGTCTCCGTGGGGGTGGTGCTGCCAAGGTACGTCGTGCGGTCACGTATGGGCGTCCCCTCGCCCTGACATGCGCTCATTGCAGGACTGCTTCTTGGGCGCTCTCGAGTGCTTCCTCTGTTTTGGTGCGTACTGTTTAAGCATCCGGTGTTTGAGATTCGCTGACGGGGGCATCGCACAGAATGCTGCAAGGTACACGTCGTTGCTTGTGTACCCCTGATCGTCGTTCCTGACATCGTTGACACAGGGTCTCTGCGAGTGCGCTGCAGACATCATCTGTATGTCCCCTCTGGCGCCGCCTGTGATCATAGATGCTGACTGAACGTCCAGGCTGCCCGTGCGAGATGTGCTGTTAAGGATACAAACGGATGTGTCTGTACTACATTTCGACGTGTTGTATCTTACGAGATTTCTTCCGAGCTGTTCGGATCATGCCTTTTGTTATCGGCGAGAGTGTAGGCCTCGTCGTACGATTTCAATAAAACGCGCCAGGGGCAGTTTGTTTACCCTACACACGTGCATTTGTCAAAACACACGACGTCATCTCACATGTTTCTCATTCGCTAGGCGAGATCCTGCCGAAGGGAAACCTACGATACAATGCTGGAACACACCGCGCTAGGCTACAACACCTTCCCTTTCCATCTTCCGTCGTTTTCGCTCTTGTTCCTCCAGAATCAAACGCTCTGCCGCAGACATGACAGATAAAGGCCGTTTCTTATCGCTGCTGACATCGGTGTGATCCGGCGTCTTGGACGTCTTGAACACGTTGGCTCGCCTCAGAGGGTTGACCCCCTGTTTCAGGGGATTGATCTTCAATGTCCCCAGTCCGGGCGCGGGTGTGCTTGCCGCAGGTGCCGTCGGCTTCACGGAGAGCGACAAGACGACCTTCTCGGCACCGTCGTCCCGTTGTAGTCCCTGCTCTTCCGCGGGCGGTGAAGCCGACCTCGATGACGTCGTAGCCTCCTTGGTCGCCCGCTCGATCTGCTCGGCAATCAGCACACGTTCGCGCTGCTCGTCCGACATGGTTGCGCGCTCCTTTTTGAGCGACGCCTCTTGCTTGGCGAGCGCCTTGGGCGAGTTGTCGATCCATGCGATGAACCAGCCCTTGTCCGTCTCGTCGACGCGAGCGATCCCCGAACGACCGAGGTGTTTGACGAACTCGGTGAGCGTGACCCAACGGGTGGCGTTCATGTGGAGGTGGTTCTTGTCCTGGATGAACTCTTGGTACACGCGGTTCGCAAACACCCGTTTGGTGCCAAACCTAGATACGACACCCACGCACGTCAGGGAGGGGGGGGGGATACGGATCGGGGAACGCACCTCCGAGAGAGGAGTTGGACAAAGTCGTGTTGGAACTGGCTCGAAAAGTCGGCAATGTGTTTGCCGGCGTGCTCACCGACGACGAGCATCTGACGGAGATGACCCTCGGATTGGGCGTGGCACTTGAACCCGTTTTCGTCTCGGCATTGTTTCTGGCAGACCTGGCAGTACCATCGAAGGCGCTGCAGGCCCTTGGACTTCATCTTGTTCGCCAAGTACTTTGGCGTTCCGACTGCAAGACATGATCAGCGACCGGGTGAGAAAGACACGATGGACACATACCTTCTGCGCGAGGCATGGTGGGCTAGTCAAGTGGGGAGGAGGAGATGGCGCTGTTTCTCACGCTGCTTGCTGACGAGTGCGGTGGTTGCACAGCCACCAATCACGCCTCCATGCTCAGCGAAAAGGCAAGGGGAAAACAGCGCGCGGTCGACGATGGCCAGGCCGACTCTAGAAGCCTGACGATCCGCTTTACAGAGGGCTTCTCCGACCTCGTCCTCTACATCTTCAGCACCGACACCGTCCGGGACGTCAAGGCAAAGGTGTGTCGCGTCGGGCTCGGTCTGTGCTGTGTCTCAGGGCCTCCGTAGATACTCGCTGCACGTCCCCAGCTCAAGGAACGGCGGCTGAGGTTGATACACGCAGGGCGGTTACTTTCGGACGGCACTTTCCTGCATTCCTGGCTGCGCACCTTGGAAGAAAGACAGCTGCGTGCCAAGACGTCGTCTTCGTCCAGCGAGGCGTCTGCACCCTCGCCGCATTCTCACATCATCACATGGCTGCATTGTTCCGTTGGGCCCAAGATCGAGCTCGGAGTAGAGGTTGAGGAGAAGCCACAGGTATGCGCGGGCACTTGGCATCAGCCGACTGATGGACAACGCGGGCAGGTCGCGCAGCTCCGGCCACTGCGTGGTTTCGACCGTCTGGTTGCGGCCGGGTTCTCAGAGGAAGACATATCCAGCTTTCGGAGGCAATTTCACAGCCACTCGTCGTCCAACTATCTCGACATCGAGTTTGAAACCGACGAGGACTGTCTGTCGCTTTCGTTTCTGGGTGGGCTGAGCCTGATTCGTTGCGCTAGATGACGAACATGCCCGTACGCTCGAAGAACAGTGGATCGACTCCATGGATAGCGTCGGCAACGCACCACTGGTCCAGACATCGGCGCAAAGCATGATTTTGCGAGGCATCGTCATGGGGTTTTTCTTTCCCATCCTGCCCTTGTTCTTCTTGCGTGACGCCAAGCCTGCCGCCTTTTGGGACGATGGCAGCGAGGTCCAGCCGACAGAGAACGTCATCTTCCCGTACGTCGTCACTTGGTCTCGCGGCTGTCCTGGTTGATGTCGACCTTGTTCTAGACGTAAGATGCAGCTGGGCATTGTGATTGGCTTCATGGTGAACATGTTGTTCGGGACGTGGAGATACCTGCTGGACAGTTCTTGACGGGCATCACGCTGTATTGTACATGAGATGGACGATCGTCGCGTGTTGGCAAATTTGACGGGCGTGTTGTCCACCCCTCGCATTGTCGTTTGGTCCCGACCGTGCACGCGTCTTGAGGCTCTCTCTTTCTCTCTCTCACAACGATGGATTTCCAAGCGCTCGCGAACCTCTTTGCCACCACCTACAATGCCGATCCCAACATCCAAAAGGCGGGCGAACTCCAGATTCGCAAGGTGCGTCGAGCCCGCTCTCGGTCGCGTTGAACAGCCCGCTCAGATTCCGTCGCACGTCCTAGATTGGTGCACAAGAGGGCGTCCTCACCGCCATCCTGCAAATCATTGCCTCTGATAACGTCGATCTGTGCGTGCACCACGCGCCCTCGCCCTGCACGCTCATGTCCCGTCCAGCCCCACCCGCCAAGCATGCTCGGTGTATCTCAAGAACCGCGTCCACTCCTCGTATGCCCTCGACGCACCAGTGACACGTTCAGAACAGGTCTCGATCCCCCCATCTGACCGCGACGCGTTGAAGTCCTCCATCTTGGGGCTGCTCGCCCATTCGCCCTCCAGGACGGTCACCGTCCAGCTCGGTGCGACCCTCAAGGATCTCGTCTCGCACGACTTTCCAGAACGATGGGAGGGCCTGCTGGACAGCGTGAACGCGTTGTTGACGAGCGGGGACATTCGCGAGGTCGGCGCGGGGTGCGTGGCCGCGCTCGAGATCGTGCGCGCGTTCAGGTGAGCGAGCGTCCCGTGCTGCGCGTGTCTACTGACAGGGCGCTCAGGTACCACCAGGCCAAGGATCAACTGCCTGTCATCGTGCCTAAGCTGTTCCCGACGCTCGTCACAGTCGCGAGCGGAATGCTGAACGCGCCTCCGTCGTCGGCCCAGGAAATTCCGGCAATGCTTCATCTCATTCTGAAGACGTACAGAACGTCCATCATCGTCAACCTGAGTGCACATCAACAGAGTCCGGAGAGCATCGTCCCTTGGGGACGGCTCTTCTTTCAGATCGTCAATCTCTCGCTTCCGAGCGATGCCGTCCCTGAAAACGAAGAAGAGAGGGAAAAGTCCGAGTGGTGGAAGGCCAAGAAATGGGCGTATGCAACGCTGGGCAGGCTGTTTCACAGGTCGGGGATCGTCGAACCCCTCCCCGAGAACCGTAACTGACGTACGCAAAAAGGTTTGGGAACCCCTCGCAACTCCCGACTCCGATGCAAAAGGAGTATGGGGCGTTTGCTAATCACTTTGTCACGGCGTTCGCGCCAGAGATCTTCAAGGTGTATCTTCATCAGGTCGAGCTTTACGTGTCCAAGCAGGCATGGTTGTCGAGGAAGTCCCAGTATCATATCTTCCAGTTTTTTACTGCATGGTGTGTTTTTGTGGTGTATCCCGCTCGTCCCACTGATCCCCCTCGAGTATCAAGCCAAAATCTACCTGGATTCTGCTGAAGCCGCATGCAGATAGTCTTGTGACCAACTTTGCCTTTCCTCATCTTTGCTTCACCCCTGCCGACCAGCATCTCTGGGAAACCGATCCTGTCGACTATGTCCGGGCTTCTGTGGGTATGTTCTCGGCGTCCTTTTCGGTACGTCTGGAAGTTAACCTGATGGTTTGGTGCAGATGAATACGAAAACATATCGTCACCCGTGTCAGGCGCCGTTTCATTCATCCTCTCGTTGGCCAGCGTTCGGACCAAGATTGCATTCTTGCCCATGCTCAATCTTGTGAACAATATCCTTCGTTCGTGAGTGCCGTGAAGCTACCTGTTGAAATCTTGAAAACGTATCTTGTCCCAGCAACGTGGCTCCACCTCAAAAATTCGGGGCATTGAACATTACTGCGGTCCTCGGTCCATTCGTTATGCGCCATCCCGAGGTCAAGGGGAATATGGAAGAGTTCATACTACAGCACGTCCTTCCTGAATTTACTGCCAATGAGCCATATATGCGCGCTATCGTGAGTCGATGCTCGGCCACAATTCTGCATTGTCAGCGCTGATCTACGGCAAAAGGCCTGTGAAGTGCTTGGGACGGTCGTGAAACATAACCTCGAGTGGAGCAACCCCGAGGTAGGTCTCACGTCCTGTGTTTGTTTGCGGCCGTGATGACGCCCGTGTCATCAAGAATCTGGCGAGACATTCGAATGCGGTGGCCGCTGCCCTCGACGACCCTGAGCTTCCCGTTCGCGTCCAGGCAGCCTTGGCGCTCACGCACATGGTCGTCGTCTACGAGTCAGGTATGGCATGTTTGTCTGTGGGCGCGTTCCTGTCACAGTGAATACGTTTTGCAGTGCGGGCGGTCGTATCACCTCGCGTCGGCGAAGTCATTCGACGTGTGTCCTTTTCTACTCTGCTTACGGACGTGACGGTTGATGTCGCCTCAGGGCTCCTTAAACTCTCTGACGAGACCGATCTCGATCTTCTCAACAACGCAATGGAATCCATGGTCGAGCAGTTCCAGGACGAGCTCCTTCCGGTTGCGACGGAGTTGACCAGTAGATTGGTGGGTACTCTATGATCTGCTGGCAGCATGTCGTTTTGTTGACAAAGGGATGTGTGTGTCAAGTGTGAATCATATTTACGCTTGGCAAGAGAAGGGTTGTCGCAGGCGAGCGAAGCTCCATTGGAGAGTGTGGATATTGACGCGTTGTTGGACTCGACGGACGAGGACAAGATATATGGTGCGATGGGTGTGTCGAAGACGATCGGTACGGTGGGTTCGTCCTATGTTGGATGTCGATCCTTTGGTCTTGACACGGGCGCGTGCGCAGATCGTGTCTTCGGTAGACTCCAACCAGGAGATTCTGAGACAGGTGCAAGAAGTGATTATACCCATCATTCGCTTCACGCTGGAGAACAAACTAGTCGGTGGGTGCCGGACGATAAACGACGAATCCCTTGCTGACGCGCGATTGTTTAGATTTGTTCGACAACATGTACGAGCTAGTGGACAACTTGACGTTCAAGCTTGCCTCCGTTTCGCCAAACATGTGGCCCATCCTTGAATTGACGTACTCTCTCTTCAAGTCAGATGCCATCGACTTTTTGGAGGGTGAGTGCCGTGTTCATGTGTCGTACATGCGCTGAAAAGATTGTCGTTTATATAGAAATGCTTCCCTCTTTGGACAACTTTTTATCCTATGGCGCCGACGTCTTTAAAGCTCGGCCCGACTACAGGCGAAAGGTGTTGGATATATACGAAACGTCCATGACCAGCAAGAACCTCGGTGACAACGACAAGATCAACGGCTGCAAGCTCGTCGAATCCATCCTTTTAAACCTCCCCGGTCACGTCGATGATGTGTGTTACAACGTATATTTCTTTTTATCCAAGAACTGATCGATGTCCTTTCCTTGTCAGCACCTCCAAAATATTATCCGGATCGCCATCGACCACATCGACGACGGCAATACCTACGCGTTCAAACTCGCCAACCTCCTCGTTCTCATCAATACCGTCTTTTACAACCCAGCTGCAGCGCTGCACCTGATGGAGAATTATAAACCGGGCGCTTCCCGTCTCTTTTTCGACCGGTGGTTCTCGGCGATCAATACGGAAAGTAAACTACCGCGCGTGCACGACAAGAAACTGAGTTTGCTCACGCTGAGCAAGCTGTTGGAGGTCGACGGGTCCGTGATTCCGCCGAATTTACAGGAGGGGTGGCATGGGATCGTGGCGGGCGCGTTGGTGATCTTTAAATCGCTTCCGCAAGCAATATCGAGTATGTCCCCTCTCTTTCTTGTGAAAGCGGATACTGACAGGATCGACTTAGAACGACAGGCGCTGGAGCAAAGTTTGATCGACGACGAAGATGAGGAAGAGGAAGGGGATTCGAGATATCTGAATCTGGAGGGCGAGGATGACGGTGAGACGAACCTGATTCTCTTTCTGTGCTCTTGCTCGAGGTTGACGCGTCGGTTGTTGCCAGAGGACGTCTGGGACGAGGACTCGGCCTATCTCGAGATGCTTGCCAACGAGGTGAGCGTGGCTCTCTCCTTTTTTTTCCGCGTTGCCACATGTCATGGGACGCTGACGCGTTGCTCGTCTTTGCTCCGTCCCTCAGAGTGCCCGGCTGAGAGCGCGTTCCGAGAAACGGACAGAAGTTGAAGTCGAGGACGACTCGAGCCTCTCCGAAGAATCCGAGATCGAAGAAGAGCTCGGGTTTTTCAGCCTGATCGACGCCATTAATCCGTACACGACGTTTAAGCATGCGCTGACGAGTGCGTGTGGTTGGGTTTTTGACTTGTCGTGACCTCATTCGCTCTCTCTTTGCTCGCGTGGGGGATAGATTTCCAGAGCAAGAACCCGGGGTTGTATCAGACTGCGACGACGACGCTGAGCGTCGATCAACAAACGGTACTCATGGAAGTCATGTCCCTTGCCGAGTTGCAGAGTCCAACGCAGTAGAGAAACAGGATCGACAGGAAGAGGGTGTATGGAAGAGAGGGGGAACAGGGGAAGACAGCGAGAGGCAGGGGAGTGAAGGACCAGGAAAACAGAAACAAAAAACCTAGTCAATATTCCAAGTACGATAGCCTTGCATACACATCGTCATCGTCCAATCCCGCCTTGCGACGCTAATCTAGATACGTCTCGTATCCGTCGTCCTCTCTCCTTTCCTCCTTTTTTTTTTCGTCGACCTGAATTTGGGCCTATGGATACATTTGACGTGCGGGCGCGCCCAGAGATCACAGCGTTTGCATTCCGAGTACAGCACGGCGGCCGTACACTACAATTTCTTTTTCTTCCGCATCAAGATCGATCCGGACAGACCTGGAGGCTGTTCATTGCCCACTTTCTCTCTCTTTTTTTTTTATCGGCCTTTTTTGTTTGGACCGGTGTGCGGTCGATTGCGCCCTAGGATGTCGCGGATAGGAATCGGGCTCGGGTCTAGGACAATACAAGGAAAAAAAAAAGGGGGGGGGGGAAGACCGACCAATGTACCTACACGTACACACACCCACCATCGGCCGATCATCGGACGCACGACACGTTCGGGCCCAGGTGTCCGCCTTGAGCGACAGGAGAGAGAGGGGGGAGGGGGAAGGAGGCGAGACGCGGTGGGTAGCAACGAGGCCCACTGATGGGACTCGGCGCGGTGATGGTCGCGTCGCATCCGCCGGCGATGACTGTACCCCTAGGAGCGGGACAGGGGGGTGGGTGGCCGCTCGTGCAATGCGCTGCGCTTCAACAGCCATCGCGCGGTACCACGGGGGGGGGGGGGGGGGGGGGGGGGGAACCGGAAGGGGGGGGGGGGGAAAACGAACAAGGGAGCGAGGGAGAGCGGGAAACGGCGAACCACGACGGGCCGGCCGATCCCAACACGCCAACGCCAACAGGTCACATGGCACAGTGATTCGGGGCAGGATCCAGACAGACTGGCGGACCAGACCCCCGTCTTCTTTGCAATCTTTACAGTTGGGTACGATCCCGTCGGGGCCCACGGCGTACGCGTACGGCTACGCCCGAACGGATCCGTTCTCGTGATGTGACCGTACCGGGAAGAGGGGTGAGAAGGGAGCGGGGGAACGCAAGGGAAAAAAAAGGCAAGGAGGGAGAAGACAGTCGCCCTCCCCTCTTGCACAAGAAAAAATGGCCACCCAGGGATCCGTCGGGAACGGTCTACGCTCCCGACCAGTGGCTCAGGCCAAGCATTTTTTTGGGCGGAGAAAGTGTATCTTCCATTCCCTTGTCGTTTCGGGGACCATCGACGCTCTCGGACCCAAACGCTCCGAGTTGAGGATGGTCGCCGACACGCCTGCGGCGCACCCAATTGTCGGTGGGTGCTGTGGACGTAGCGCCGTGTGGACACCACTAGTTGGCATCGGTGAGACCGCCGTATCCAGGAACGGGACTAAGCCTGCTTTGGAGCGTGGATACGGAGAGAAGCAACAAGTTGGACCATGGGTGCACCATCGGATGAATCTGATCGTCACGGTCGTCCACTTGTTTCCCGTATAAAATAAATGTCGGTATGACTAGGAGCCCGACAGGCACTCATATTTCCAATCTGGAGCGAAACGGCAGCGCACGGCGAGGAGGAGAAAGGAAAGAGCCAGAGGTTGCGAGATGGAAGACGGACACATTCACTTCGCATTCCATCCCTCCCTTACCCCTTCCCCTTTCCCGCTTCCCACCAGCCACGCCCGAGCGGCCGCGGTATATCAATCTGAAACGGATCGCGTTCGGCAGAGGACGGTCTCGAGAGGATGTTTGGTGGGCCCCTTCTCCCCCTCGGAGAGGACCTTGAACCCCTGGGCTCGCAAGCACGGCACGGTACCGTGCAGCTCCGAAAACCCGTGGACACGAGGCGGTGCGCATGAAACGACGACGACTAGACCAGATACCGATGAGGTCGATATCGATACCAATACCGGCGCCGAACACTGGACGGAGAACGAGCGGTGCGCCACGCACAAACTGAATTCCCTGTGGCGATTCGGGTCAAGCGTATGCCGAGGGCGAAAAAGACACAAACACTCAAACGATGCGAGTCGTCGATCTATCCTCTTTTCTTTCTTTTGGTGATCTGAGACAGAACCGCGTATCGGACGGACGGAGTACGTACAGCACATGTTACGACTGGGAAGAAATGGTCAATCACCGGGACCGCGTAACGAGGGGCGGTGACAGCGCCGGTCCATCATGTTCGGAACATATACCCATGCCTGCAGACTGGGCAGCGACGACGGTACCCGTCGGTGTGGGGGGGGAGGCGGGAGGCGGGGAAACCGTTGGAGACCAGAGGCAACCGCATGCAAAGGCCGTGTGAATTTGGGTCGTAAACGTTCACGTACAGGGATTTCGAGAAAGTGGGCAGGTGGCGATGCCACCTCAGCTCCTGAGGACAAACTGGACCACTTGTGCACGGTGATCGGTTAAATGAACGGTCCAAACCGAGAACGCTGGAATAAACAAGAGACAAAAGGGGAACACCATTTCAGCCATTCCGAGAAGAGGCAAGTGACATGCTTTGGCGGCGAGCCAGCGCGGTAATCACGACTGCGCTCCGCTTAGATCAGTGCCTGACCAGATAAAGTGAGGTCAAGTGTCCTGTTCCCACAGAGTCGCGACCTGCCACGCCAAGCTTTTCATTTTCGTGGTCTCCGTACTAGCATTCAAACACGACAGGTAGATAGACGGCACCTGGACGGAAGCTGGAGTGCGGGGATTGGGCTGGACCACGACAAGGCCCTTTTTCATAATGCGGACACGGGGCGCCCAGACGCTCGTTCCGAGGGCAGGTTTCGCGCTCAGAAAAGCTAGCCCTGAATCTGTGAATCCACGCCGCCGGATGCTATGCGATCAAGAAGGGGCACGGAAGTCACCGACGGCGAACGATGGATGATGCACTTGAACGCGCCCGTACCCGGCTGGGTTTCTTGGTCAACCGAGGCTCGACGTCGTCCTGTCTCACGCTCTTGGTCTTGTCGGCAAGCTTGCCGGTATCCCAGTGGCCAAACCTTCTACGCGCTGCACTGCTGCCAGACTCCAGATATTCCGTTCGTGTGAGAAGATGGGATGAGAACTCGGGCTTTTTTGCAAACGCCAGTGCGGAGCGATAGGATTCTGTCACCGGGCTAATCCGTGGCGCATGTCATCATCATATGATGTGGCTGACTATAAAAAACTTACTCATCCGACTTGAAAATGTTTATCTCAAAGTCTACGGGAGCAAGCGAACGCAATTCCATCATGCTGATTCATGGTCAGTGCCGTGTCTTACGACGGGCTGTACGAGGTGGCTGGGAATGCGTACAGTCTTTGATGAAATCCGGAGAACTGGGTATTACCACCGATGACCCCGATGTTTGCCCAAAACATTCCCTGTAGATCTTCGGGGAGCAGTGCAATGGAGGCCGCGATCGTACCTGGGAGTCCAGTCTGCTCCAACCCTGGAAAAATTTCAGCCAGCCAGGTACAGCGTCAACGGGTGTGCGCTATCGCGAATTTCAACGACCGACCGATATCGTCGGGATGAAATAGGAGTTCTGGGATCGTGAAACGCTCGTTCTCCATGAGAAGGACCTGATCAGTTGGGGCGAGCTCATATCCGGGGGGCCTGATCTGGCCAGCCCGATTGATGGAAAAGTTGGGTAAGAGGTATTCCATCACGACTGGGTTCCGTTTTGGGCACGACCTTTGTTGGGTGAGCACCTGCTTACCATGTCGATGGGGGCTACGCACCGACAGGTTTCGAGGTCCGTCATGAACTGGGTTGAGACGTAAGAGCACGCCTCCTTGGCGTGATTCATGATGTACGTTTCATCCATCATATTCCACTGGCGATATGAGACGACTTCTTTGAGTTGATTAGTCAGAAGTTTGCCTCCGACGTCCATTCTGATCAGATTAGGGATAATAACGGGGGGAGTCATCCGGACTGACCTCTTGACAGCATACCATTGAATTTGGTGGTTGATGACAGGCACGACATGCGTAAAGCTGAATCCAGAGTCGACGACGAGGGCACATTCGGGGTTATCGAGTCCCTCAGCGGCAAAGAGGGATCCGTGTGGGATCATGGCAGCAGCTGGACGGAGACGTTGTATGGGCGTGGCGCCATGTATCCAAGGCGGTGAGGGACTTACGTGTGCATCGATAATACGAGTGGAACTCGTACTCCTCGAAGATGAACTGGTCATAGATATCTTGGATGTTGGGCATGTTGAAATAAGGTTCGGTGATGATGAGAGCGGATTCTGGCGCGTTGACCTGTGGGGCGTCGAGCGCGGGGAGGAGAGGGGAGAGGGACGGGGGACTGACGGAGAGGACCTCTGTGGAAAACAGCCCGTCCCAGACCGCCTTTTGCGCATCCCAGTCGACGAGATAGCCCTGATGTGGGTCGGGTCAGCCGATGCCCGGGTGCGATACGAGTCCCACCTTTTCGAACGGGAGTCTGTAGTGGATGGAAGAAAAGTCTCTGCACCGGGCGATCTCGTGGCCGATGAACGTCGTCCGGTCTCCCTTTGAGCGCACGACCGCGTTGGGCACGAGCCTGGGCGATGGGTCGTCGTGGCCGACCACGCCCGCCTTGATCGTGGACGCGCCGTTGTCGAGCACGACGGTGGTGAGGACCATGTGTGCGTGGGAAACCCTGACCTCTGCCCCGACGATGTGCGTCGCCTTCTTTGCGCTCGAGCACGCCGACTACGCGCTGTGCGTTCCCCGTCCGGCTCGGTCCCCGCGCTGCTCACGTCCCGACCAGCATCCTGTGCAGCAACCGGGACGAGCACCTCGCCCGACCCACCCGGCCCGCCGCGTTCCACGGCTTTGGTGCCCCCCACCCCCACGTCCTCTCCGGCGTCGACGTGCGCGGCGGCGGGACCTGGCTCGGGCTCAGCCGGACCGGCAAGCTCGCCCTGCTGTGCGTGATCCCCCCATCGCGCGCGCCCGTCCTCATCCCTCCCAGCACCAACATCACCGAACCGCACGGCACGTACGCCGCCTCCCGGGGCCACCTCCTCGCCCCGTTCCTCTCCGCCCCGCACTCGCCACACGGCCTGGAGGCCGACGTGCGGGGCCACGTCCCCCCGGACGCGCGCTACGCCGGCTTCAACCTCGTCTTTTTCGCGCCCGCCCGCCCCGCGCCCGACCTCGCCCTCGACGCGCTCTACGTCACCAACCACGGCGGAGGCGGCCCGATCGCTTATCGGCCGCTCTCCGACGCCCAACGGCGCCACGGCGCGCTCTCCAACGGCATCGACGGCGCCGGCGCGGACGCGTGGCCCAAGGTCCAGCACGGGCGCGACAGGTTTGCGCGCCTGGTCGACACGCTCGCGCCGAACACGCCGGAAGACGTGCTCGCGGAAGCCCTCCTGGATCTCCTGACGTGGGTCCCCCGTCGCGCTTATTGTCACGCGTCGCTTAACGGCCTCTTTGTTTTTTTTTTTTTCGCCCTGGGCTTCCTTCGCACCCACTCGCGTTGTTCCTCGGTGCTGGGTGGGCGCTGCGATCACAGATGGCGATCTGGTCAGCCGCCTCGTGATCGCTCCGAGTTGAGAGACACGATTCAAGTCGACCCGCTGCACATCGAGGACGGGCTCTACGCCACGCGTCTGTCCACCGTCGTGCTCGTCAAGCGCACCGGCCAGGTCCTCTTTGTCGAGCGCGATCGGTGGGCGCTCGCGGCAACGTCGTCCGGGCCACGAGAAGCGTGGAGGCCGAGTCTGGCCGACCCTGGCGCGCAACGTGTATTTCGGTTCGAGCTCGAGGCGACAAACAATGGTAACGATGACAAAGTGTTGACGTGATCGTACCTCTCCCTCGTCACGTACAGGCCGGCCGGCGCAGCATCGGGGCATGTGTGTATCGCGTGACGGGTACATGACGTATAATGTACAGTTGTAGGTAAAGAGAAAAAAAAAAGAGAGAGAAAAAGGTCTAGCACAAATACCTAATAGTACAGAGGCCACAGCCAGCGCGACACGGGAATGTAAATAGCGAGAGAGCGAGGGAGATCAAGAGTTCGACCAAGGCGTGCACGCATGTGGCGGGGGCTGGGTTTTCATGGGATGATGTTACTGTACATGGTCTGTTCGCCCGGCGATATGGGAAAGTAAGGGTTGAATCCGGTAGACGCCATCGTGTTCCACTCCGGCACGGACGATGCACCAGCGGATGATGCACCATGGAAGGGCGTGCTCGAAGACGAGTGCGAGGACATGATCTCGCTCTCTGTAGGTGTGGGAAGCGTCCCATAAGGCGAACCTGTGCCCTCGTCCGGATCATTTCCACTCATTCTCACCCACCCAAAAAATAAACGAGATTAGCTCACGCGTGGACACGAGGACGCCGCGAGGCGAGGACAAGGGACGTACTGCATGAGAGTGATCAATTCGTTGATGCGCCGGAACAACTGGCACTGAGAGTTTTCTGGGTGATGCGCGTATTGCCGAATGGAAGCGAGCGTGCTCTGGAGCTGCGATCCGAGCGAGACGAGGGCATGTTCCGCGCCAGGGCTGGTACGGCATGCACAAAAGTGCTGGGACGGAGGCGAATCCGACGGCGGATAGTGATTGCCGGACTCGCATGCGTTCATCTGATAGACGTTTCCGTTCTCATGATAAGGCGGGTCTGGGGGGTGATGGTTATACGAGAGACCGTTGGTGGACGTTGGGGATGGATACGGCATCGAAGGGCGCGGATGGGGAGGGACGTTGCCATTGTTGTAATGGTGGCCGTTCTGACGCTCATACGGAGGGGAGGCCGAATTTTCCGAATGGAAGGCCGGATACGACGCTGGAGGGGACGGTGTGAAGCGATACAGATGCGGCTGAGATATGTCCGCAATAGGCTCGATCTTGATCGGAGTTCCAGAGGCTGAGACCAGACCCCGGGGCTCCTGGTTCGAACGGGCGAGTGTGTCTGGGGAACGTGCACGGCGCCTGAGATGCAGGCTGCTGTTTTTGGCTGCGCGCGAGTGCCACCGTTCAGAGGGGTCGCCATCCCTGAAGTTGGCGTCGGCCCAACGAGGATGGGGTTTTCCTGAAGCGCACGGGCGTGAGCGGACGAGGGAGGACGGAGCGGGGCCCGTACCGCGTAGCTCTCGGACGAGGCTCTCCAGCTCGGCGATCCTGTTGCGCAGACGAGTGGCTTCGTCGAGGGAGGGGTCATCCCTGGAAGCGATTTGAGTGGCGCCATGGGGAGGTGGGACGTGGGCATACCTCAGCGCAGGATCATCGATCTCGTACACACAGAGGCCGGTCTGTGGAGCGGTGAGCGGGGGAACAAGGGACGAGGGGGGGGACGGACGAGGCCGAGCTGTATGCAGCGCTGGCAGGGACGTTTTCGGTCGCACTGGGGAGGGGGTGAGAAGGGGATGGGGGGACGAGGGGCGGACGGACCTTGCGTTTGGAGGTGTGGCAGTTGAGACAGGACTGGGTGGTGCGGTTGCGTCTGCGCTTGCGGTGATCGGTGTCGACGGTGAAGTCGAGGTCCATGATGGTGCCCGTGAGCTGGAGGGAGGGGGGGTCAGAGGGCATGGGAGGGGAGAGGCGAAAGAAGTACTTTGTGGAGGGAGTGGCGCGAGTTTACGGGGGGGACGGGGACATTAAGTACTTGGGTCACGAGGAGGAGATCTGGATCACCTCGGGCACGATCGTTTTGACTCTTCTTCACGAAAGCGGTCGGTGTGTGACCCGGGAGGCACCTTCCCGTCTGGGCGGTGACATAAACGCGGCGCGTGAGTAAGGAAGAGCCCATGGAACTATCCCCGTGCGTTCGTTCGGGCAACCAGCCGGGTTCTTGAGCCTAATTGCAATGCAGTGCCCTCGGATATCTGATCAGCCCGCTTGGGCGTTCCAACCCAGCGACGGGGTGCGATGGCGTAATGCGTCCGCCGTGGTCTGACCGGGCGCGTCGGGGCTGGGAGCGGTTGCCTGTCAGCCCGACGAGTGTCAGCGCAGAGGATCTGGGCCAGGACACGTGGGCGATAGCGGGACGGAGGCCATTGGCAGATAGCAGCCGTCCGTCGCTGTCGGCACGCGTTTCAAGTCCCAAACTTACCGCAGATTCGGAGTTTGATCTCTGACTTTATCTGCACAAATTTCTCCCGCCGATCAAGTCCGATCGTGCAGACTCCCCTGGTAACCTCGCGTTCTCGATGCCAGGATCAGCCAGGTACGGCGCGAGCACCCGCCTCGGCCTCGGCCTCGCCCGGTCCTCACCCGCACATCCCCCCGCCCGGGCACCGGTCCTCGGGGTCACCGCCAGCGTGGGACCCATCACCGGAAAGTGCCTCGTGCCTGCGCCGAACGAGGCAGGTGTGCCCCCCCCACCTCCGAGGACAATGACATACGGCGGGCTGGATGTGGTCAAATGCGCTAACGTTATCAGCACTCTCCCAACCGTTGCCTGCCCGCCTCGCGCCCATATCGAAGCCGGTCCGTTGGCACAGACTCTGGATCGCACGATCGTGGATCGGACACTCGCTGCCACCAATCCGGACAGCGCGCGGAGCCTCCCATCGACAGGGGCTCGCTCAGACACCCGCCTGGCCTCGTCCCCACAGCAGGGGCGATTCCCGTGGGTGAACGGTGCGCCCGGTCGCAGCTCTTGAAACCGTCGTGCCTTGCCAGCGTCGCAGCGTGTACGTACGCGCGTCGTCGGCGCACTCGAGTCCTGACAGTCACTCCACCGCTTATCTAATCAGTCTGGGGGAAGCCCGACGCGGCAACGTGGCTCGTCCTCGCCCGTGCGTCGAGCCATTGGTCTGCTCGCGTCGTCCATCCTCCCGCTCCTCCACATGACCTCCGAGCCCGATTCACCGACCTCTCCACTCCTCTCCCCCTCCGAGGCGGAGCCCAGGCCTGGCCTCAACGGTGCCCCCGTTCGCTGTGAGTAGCACGCCCCCGGATCCATACGTCCATTCATCCTCCCCAGGGTTCGACGTACGTTCCCGGCCCACCCTCTCCTCGACACGATTGACGCGCATAAAGGCAGACCGCACCGAGCCGTACACCCGAATAGCCCCTTTCCAGGAGCGCAACGACACCTCCGTAGAGTGCGTCCATCCCCACCTCCCCCTCACCTTCTCAAGCCCGGCCAGATTCTTTTACAAACCCATCACCCTCACCGCGCTCTCGCTCGGTCTCTCCGTCTTGGCTTACATCGCCATGACCCCCGACGTCCTCGCAGAAGGGCGAGACAAACGGCGCGTGTATGCGCATTCCCGCCCTCTCTCTCTTCCGGGCTCACTCATATACAGTGGGGCCTATGCCGCCGTAACCTCCTTTTTCCTGTTTTCCATGATCCAGTTCAGGGACGGGCCGTTCATTCGGCCGCACCCGGCGTTTTGGCGCATCGTGCTCGGGGTCAACCTGCTCTATGAACTCGCCCTCGTCTTCTTACTCTTCCAGGACCTTCATTCTGCCAGAAGAATGATGACGTTGCTCGACCCTGCCTTGAACGTCCCCCTTCCGGAAAAGAGCTATGCAGACAACTGCGCGCTAACCGCGCAGAACATCTGGGTCAGCCTCGACCCTCGCCGTACCGTCCGTGTCCTCATCTCTGTCGCCTCAGGACGCAGTCGACATCTTTTGTCTGGCGCATGCATTGGGCTGGTTCGGAAAGGCAATGATACTGCGCGACTATTGGTTCTGTTGGGTATGCACCCTCTGTCGACGATCCTAGTCAGGGTGGCTAATCTCGTCTTGAGAGATCTTGAGCATAGCATTCGAGTTTGCTGAATATAGTTTACAACATCAACTACCAAACTTCGCCGAGGTGAGTCTAATCTGGACCCTCGTATCTCCGCAGGGCGCTGAGTGCCTGACAGTGCTGGTGGGACCATGTAAACCCCTTTTTGCTTCCGGTTCTCTGCTGGCTGACATCCCACCCCTCAGTGGGTACTTGACGTCTTGCTCTGCAATTGGATTGGAACCTATCTCGGTATGTCTCGCTTGTCCTCCAGCACAGCCACGAGTGATCGATGTGACCCGCCGATAGGGATGAAGACTTGTCAGTATTTGGAAGTCAAGGTCTGTCGTCACACCGTCTGCCCTCTTCGTGGCTCACCCGGACCCCCAGCCGTACGAATGGCGCGGACTCCGACAGACACGAGGACTACGCTCCAAAGCAAAGCGCGTGCTCAGCCAATTCTCTCCACACGACTGGACCGCTTTCAAGTGGGAGGGAACGACGTCATTCCGCCACTATGTCACCGTCGTACTGCTTCTGGCGGTGTTCCTTGCTGCGGAGCTCAATCCGTTCTACCTCAAAGTGAGCGATTGCTTGATCTGTGATCATGTCGGTCTTTAACGGACCCGTCGCTAGTCATTATTATGGATGGAGCCCGATCATCCCATCGTCATCTTGAGGCTTTCATTCGTCTTCTTATGCGCATTGCCCGCAGTGAGGGAGCTATACCAGTACATCAACGATCCAAAGTATGGCCAACCATGCTTCTTGTCACGTGACTCATTCGATGACGTCGAACAGGAGAGCGAGGCGCATGGGGCAACACTGCTGGCTGTTGCTCGCCACGGTCTTGACGGAATTGCTCGTCATCACAAAGTGGAGTCGCGGAATGTTTCGGGAGCCTCTCCCGAAGCATGTCCGATGGGGGTGGATCATCGGAGGGGCATTTTTGATGCTGTATCCGATGATTCAGGTGAGCTGTCGTGCTTGGTGCCCGGACCCGGGATGCTGACGAGGACAACAGTTTGGCCTTCCTGCCGCACGGCGCTACCTGCGAAAGCACAGTCGCCACAGAGGCAAGGCCAAGACGCTGTGATCACTCAAGTTTGGTATTTGTACATACACTGCCTCGTTATATCGGGGGTTCCTGACTCCGCCGCGGGGACGCGATCAAAGGGACGTTGGCCCGGACTTGGTAGACGAGCGACGGGGCTCCGTAGCGGGAAACCTTTGTATAGCCACTCTACATTTCGTTTCGTGCCAAGTAAGCGTTGGCTCGTCGTGTTGCGCGAGTCTGACTGCGATTCGAGCCCTCAGGTGGAAAAAGTGGCCGTGTGGGGGATCGAACGCGCGGTTGCGGTCGAGCGCTGTGCCGAATCTTCTGGTGTTTACGCGAGCGAGACAAACAAGTGTCACCAAGACACTGCAGCGTATTACTGGGCGCTGTTGCAGTCGGCGGGGCTCGATTACAAACACCCTTGTCCACACCCTGTTCTCTCACCACCACCACCACCACCCCCATGAGCAACGACCACCCAGAGAGTCACGATATCCGCAGCCTGCGTTTGCCCCCCATCTTCACCCTCACCACCCCCGTCCGGAACGTCTTTCGAAACATCCATCACGCCTTTGCGCACGACCATGGCGTCGCGAGCCAGGGGGTGAACTCGCGAGATCCCATGGATGGTGCGCCACCACCGAATTCCGTCGACGGCGGCCAAGCCACCCACCCTACAGACACCACCCAGTCATCCGCCAGTTCAGCCGCGCAGGACCCATCCACCGCGCCAGCGGGCACTGATATATCCCGGCCCGATTCACAACGCGGCGACGATACGGATTCCATGCCAGAGTTGCATTCCGTGACCGACACGTCGGGCGAGTCGGACGCGAGCGATGCTTCTCTCAACCCTGTGCTGCCGCATCCAGAGGGGCGGTCCGGGGATGATGATCATGAGAGTGCTTGGACAGACGACGAAGACCAGCCGGCGGCCGTCGAACCGGCCATTGGCATCCGCCGTGCGCGCGTAGACGATGACGGGGACGACGCCAGGGACCGCCGACATCCTTTTGAGCGTGTGGGTGGTCCTCCGACGCTGGGCGATGCTGCGCCACGGCATGCCGACCCGCAGCAACCACCTCGTCCTCTCCCGGGCATCTTTGGTGCCTTGTTTGGCATGGGGAATCGCCCCGAGGGAGACGCTCCACTCGATCACCCACACCCACACGCCGGTGAGGGTACCGCAGCTCCGTCGTCTGTAGACAATGATGCACCCCCCGGTCACGCACCGCGTGGTGTGCCCATCATGGCAGCAGGCTTTACTTTGACCATTCCGCTCTTTGGGTCTCCCCCGGGGAACCGGACGGGACCAGGTGCGGGCGGTCAGGGCGGGGCTCCGGGGGTGATGGGCATGGATCCAGCCGCCCGAGAGGAGTTGCTGGCATCGTTTGCGGCCCTTTTCCAAGAGTTTCAAGTTTTGGACGAAGGGCGAGAAGACCCAGAGCGTGCAAAGAAGCTCGTCGCTGGTCTAGAGGTTGTCCCTCTGGGACTCGTGAAGAGGCTGGAACGCGTAGGAGGTGCACCGGGAGGGCATGCTGGAGACGCGAGCAGTGAAGGAACGGCATCTGGATGCGCCATCTGCTGGGATGCGCTATTGGATGCCGAGGGCGACAGCTTTAGCAGTCAATACGCTGCAAACGAAGCGCCGCAGTCGCGTACAGACAGCGATGGGATGGATGTTGACACCCCCGCCTCGCAGTCTGAGCCGGAGACCCCGGCGTCACCGTCTACTGAAGTCGCCAAGATTATTTCCCTCCCGTGCGCTCACGTGTTCCACGCCTCCTGTCTGCTGCCGTGGTTCACACGGGCAAAGCAAGCGACATGCCCGACCTGTCGATTCAACATTGACCCAGAGAATCTTACCCACAGTCCCCTGCCGAGACGTGCGTTCAATCGCGCGCCTCCTGCTCAACCAGATGACGCTGCTCCGAATGCGGCCCCAAGCGATCCACAAGCTGCACCTCAAACCCATTCTGAGACGGGCACTCTTGCGGCGGATGCGGCTGCTCCACAAGCGGATCCTCCGCATGCGACTGCGGGTGCACATCCTCCAGCGACCGCCGTCCCGCCTGGCCCTGCGCCTTTCCCCACTGGACAGGCTGGTGGCAACCCGTTTTTCCCCATGTCCGGGATCCCTGTATTGTCTTTCCCAGCTATTCAAATACCTCTGAGACCGACCGGAGGGCAAGGTCCTGGAGATGGAAACCAGGGTATGTTATTCCCGTCTGCCTTGCTGCATCTGTGCACCATCTCTGCCGAGCTCGACTGACGAGTGTCCGATTTCTGTAGGTATGGACGTCGTTACGATAGGGCTAGACATGTTTGTTGGTATTCCACCCCCTCGAGAAGAGCGGGATGCCGATCCCCGTGATAATGCCGAGGGCGGTGGTGGTACCGATAGCGACGAAGCGGGTACCGGTGCCGCTGGCGGAAATAATGGACCTCCAAACCCCAACGGGCTCGCACAAGATTTACATTCGTTGATCGAGGGGCTACTGCGCACGACCCGGAATATCATCCCACAAGTGTTAAATCCACAGGGGCCCGCAGCTCCTCCGGCCCCGGATGTCCCTCCTGTGGAGGGTGCGCAGCCTCCACCGCAGGACGGGCCCGCGCCTGAGGCGGGTGGACACCCTGCGCCCGCTCCTGGTGGGCCCCGCGTATTTCCGATCCCGCTCCGTCCGAACATGTTCCGACCGACGCGTCCTATGCCTCCCCGTCGGGAGAGGAAGACATGGACTCTCCCGCCTGCCCCTGGGCCATCGCTGCGACAACGTGTGGAGCAGCGAGAACGGGAGCAGGGTCTGCGCTGTTCTGATACGAGCTGTGGCGTTGGCCCATCGGACGACGATCCTCGTCCCGAACTGTCCGCGCCGCCGACGAAGCAAGTGTACATTCGCCCGCTACCCAGCCAGGACGGTGAAGGGGACGTCTGTATGCATGCCTTTCACCCCGAGTGCCTGGTCAGCGCAGAGCGTGTCGCAGGGTGGGGTGGTGAGGACAAGGTTGGGGCGTTGGTCGAGGTGTCCTGCCCGGTCTGTAGGGCCGTCGGGTGTGTGACGAGGGCAGAGTGGGAGATGGGCGTGTCTGCACTCTGAACGGATTCCCTTGTCTGGCATCCAAGGATTTTTTCCCCCGTCGATCGTACGTTTTTTTTTTTTCTGCCATCCGAGGGCATCTTGTTGACATGTCTATTCCTGAAAGGTGGTTGTACGACGCACGGAAGCATCCTCGCGGCGCCTTCTTCGTGTCACGGACTTGTCATCACTTCTCTTGTCTCCCCCCCCCCTCTCTCGTCACGGCCGTCTTCTCTGACAGCGTTCTGTTCGCTTCGTATCCTAGTATCCATGGCATCATCGGTTATTGTAGCTGGCTCCACACACCCCTCTGTTCTTGTTTGGCAAAGTACATTCGTAGAAGTCATTTTTACATAAAACCAATCACGAAACCCGCATATGTACTCTCCTAGTCGACGACGATGCGCCATATTTGTGTCCATGGTTATGATGATGTCACGCGTCTATACATGCTATCTCGCCATCTCGACGGTCGAGAAGTCGGCGGTTGCACTGTCGCACGCGCCCCCCCCCCCCCCCCGCTCGGTCCCGCCGACCTTCGGGGGGGGCTGGGCGCCCCCGGTCAGGCCCCCCCAGCGCCCCCCGCAC
>JBBPLS010000066.1:0-92533 GCA_038089895.1 Boletellus ananas | reverse complement strand
ACATTTTTGCACTGCCAATAGATAATATTTTAAGTCACATTATGGCTGTATTCAAAACATTTTATTTTGTGATTCTGTTTTCAATTATATTTAAGGACCCTTTAAATATTGAAATACTCGGTGTGTTTTTCTCATTACATGTGTAGTATCATAATCATCGAGGCGTAACCTTATATGCGATTGCTTGCGAAATCATCGATGGGTACAAGTTCGGCATCCCAAGTGAATCACATCAGGAAATTCATATTTTTGAAGATCGATCACCACGGCGTTGTCGCTCTACTGCACGTACCGCCATTGAACTCGCTCGGCTGACATTCTGGTCGTGCTCTCGCGGGTTATTGTGTGATCTAAATTTGAACACATATGCCCTACGTACTAGTACCCGATGTGCCGTAAGAGGGTTATCTGCTTTGTGACACGACTGAAATGTCGGTGGGTTAGTTGCTCTTCGCGGATTGCAGGCCATTGACAGCACAAATGACCAGGGCTCAGCCGTGCGCTAGAGTATGATCAGGGGATCTTGGGAGTCGGCTCGTCGCTCTACCGGATATCGTGTCATGAGCTTCGTGGATGCACACTTTGACTCGTTCGTTTCAGACGGTGGTCCGACAAGGGCTGTACACACCAGGTCACGATCCCGAATCCAAGAAAGTATCGTTCACAAATGTGGCCGGCTGTTGCCCGCGACACCGGCACCTGGCACTAACTTGGAACGTGAGTGATGTGCACAAACGGAGCACGAGGATGTAATCTCCCGCGCTCAGTGGGTGAGGTGTGTGAGCGTTGATGGCATGCCCTCCGGCATTGATCTGGGCGGCAATGACCCTAGAAAACGCCACAAGAAACTTTCAGGAGTGCCAGAACTGACCGGCGAGAGGTTAGAACAAGAGGTCGAGCTAAACGCGCCTGGGAGTGTTCTAGACAAGCCACTCGCGCCGGGAGATGGCGAGTGCACGACGAGAGCAATGGAAGGGAATGAGGACCAGAGAGATAGGCAGCTGAAACAGGAAATTACATCAGCACGCGCTATAGAAGAGGTAGAATGACAGGAGTGCATACCTTCAGCGGCGGGACCAGACAAGCCGGACAATCCAGCAAAACGACCGTGGAAGACGACGTTGATGGCGTCCAGCGATGCTCATAGGGTGGCAAGAACGGGCGCAAAGCCGGTCCGGCGATCACATCAGGAGGTAGTGGAGTAACCTCGATATCAGTCTGACGATTTCCGCAACTGCGGCAGTGTAGCGATAGCGAAGCGCCACTGAAACCAGAATATTTAGCCTCGTGGTCCACTTCTTTGGACAGGGAAGATGCCACCAAAGAGTCCGGTTTCAGGAGACTGGTCGGCTTCAGTGTATCCAACTAATCGCCGCATATCAACCAGTCTGTCGAACCCCCATCTGAGATAGTTTCCGATCATGAACTGAATCCTCTGCACATTGACGAACGAGATCACCACAAACACGTCAATAAAATTTCCGGGTCATTGCGATGAGGTTCTTTTATTGCATCCAGAATTTCTCGAGCGATCGAAGTTGTCTACCACGTCCGGCAGTCGGCGGCAGGTGTGGTGTCAACGGTAACAGCGTCTTTGGGCCCCAATCGCTTCATTGGCGTCGTCAAGACACAAGCAGCGGTTCCAGAGACGAAGCGTGCATTCCATAATGTCGTTGTTGGCCTGTTGATAGACCTAACAGCCTCGTGAGAGCCGGATGTAATGGCCTGACCCAGGTTTCCTTTTTCGTCTGACCATCCTGTGAACCAAAACTGCCCACGCAGTCCCAACGTTTTCGCAACCCCGAGTACCCAGCGAAGGTGAGTACTTTGTCGTTGCGCCCTTCCGTTCTCGCATCGTCTCGCGAGGCGAATGATCATGACGACGGGACAGAAAATCCATGCACTATTCCCGGGTATATGCCGTCAATGACTCCGCTCACCCCTCGGCGCTTTCAACCGTTCGCAATTACTGATTGAACTTGCTACGTGCCTCGTAGTCCCATGTCCTCCGATGTACAATCCGCCCTGGCGCGGCTTCGGCTGAACAACTACATGTCCGGTATCACACTCAACATTACATCAAATCGCTAACCTTATTGACTGCTACAGTCGTGGGAGTCAGCATCGTTGGATATGACTATGGTACGTTACATCTTCCTATCCGCTTATTTCTTACTTAGGTTTGTGACATTGTCCCGTAGTTCTGACCTTTTCGGGCGAGGTAGCTCCGTCTCTTCTACTCGACCTTTTCACCGTCTGACAGTGTCCAAAGATAGAATACATTTGGGTACGAGAATGACAGCCACTGAGCAGGCGTACATCATTAACATTCTGTAGCGTCGTAAATGGACCTGGGGATCAACAATATTCGTGCTAGTATGTACCAGACCTCTTCTACCGCCCATGTGTCTATTGAACGGCTCTAATAGGTCCGCTATATCGGACTTTGCTGGATTATGTAGGTTTCCAGTCTCCAAGCTTTAGTCAAATGCTCACCTTAGTGTGACGCTGAAGTCTTAGTTTACTGTGTAAGCCTATTACTGAATTGCAAGGTTGATTGGACCAATTTGACATCTACCATGTGCACAGATGCTTCTGCATTTATACCTGGGCCTGTTAAAGTGAGTCTCTCCGCGCCATACCTGATCTGCTCGTGTGACTGAAGGATATGCTCTAATAGACGTATGCATCTGAATTCTCTGTTCCAATAGATGGAAGTGTTAACCGTTGGATAGATGTACGTGTATCACCTCAGTCCGCGGAATCAATGTGATAGAGCATAATATCTCAAAGGCACTATATCCTACCTGATCGAAATATGGACCTATCAGGTGTTTCTTCCTACTGCTGATTGTGAGCTTCCATGCTCGAAAATTTATGTCTTGTAATTGACTTAAAATACAGTGATGATGATTCTGCGTGTTTATGCAATGTGGAATTGCTCTAGAATGGTCCTCTCCTTCCTCCTTTTCATTCTTCTGGTGGAAATCAGTGTTGTCCTTGTTACGGTAGCAGTATACGCCAATCCCAATTCCCACCTGTCAGGTAGGTGCATTAGCGATGCTACCGTTGTTTCAACTCATATCCGGTGATCCAAACTGCCATAATCTGTGTTCTAGTCACGGTGGTCCAAGTCCAAGATTTTGTTTATTGCAGTGCAGCATCGGATCTTTCATTGACCCAATCCAACGGTCTTTTGATAGCTCCACAGTTAATCCTTGGTGCTTTCCTTTTTACTTTTGCCCTCCTTCGGGCCTTGAGGGACTCGATTGGAATGTACAAAGCCACAAAGCGGTGGCAGCCTAACCGG
Source organism: Boletellus ananas (assembly GCA_038089895.1). Lineage (NCBI taxonomy): Eukaryota > Fungi > Basidiomycota > Agaricomycetes > Boletales > Boletaceae > Boletellus > Boletellus ananas. Next base: position 89,223 of record JBBPLS010000066.1, on the reverse strand, counting down.
TATATTCAACTCTTTGTCAAGGATGGCCTCCTTTACTTCTTCGTGTACGTCCTTGTCTTCCCTCTCTGTCTTGCTCGTCTTCGCAGTCGGATATAATCGTTTAATTTCCCCTCTTCTAGGAACTTGGTCTGTGGTATTGCCAACAGTATGCAGACTCCGGATGTTCTCTACAGCTTTCGTATGCGCTTCCTGGAGTCAATTTCATATCCAGTGCTATATATCATCATGCCTCGGTTCATCATCTGCGTACGAGAGCTGTATGACCGCGATTGCCGTGGTGGGTCGTGCGGGATCGATAGTGGGTTCGGAATAGGGTCACGCCACGCGGTCAGCCAAAACGAGATGGTGTCCGCGATCGTATTTGCGGACGCCATGCCTAGACAAGACCAGATAGTGGGCGGCTCAGGCTCGGAGGACCCAGAGGCGATTCAGTTGGTGGATCTGGAATGTGTACGTCAGGTTAGAGCAAACAGTGTCGAGGGGTAGAGTTGTCAGGTGTCGAAGGATGTGTGTCGGGTGTTGTTTTCCAGGAACACGACTGGAATAAGTGTTCACAGTCGACATATGTTTCTTTGTGGAATTTTGTGCGCTACGAGGCTCCGAATCGACGGGCCACGTTGCCCTTCGTGGCTGCAAGAACAAGCACGTTCGAGGCCAGCTCATCATCCTACACGATATTTAGATCTTGTCGTGTCTGAGTATAGCCGTCGAAACAGGCAAAGTATTGGCATGAACTGACCTCGGGGGCCACCGGAGGGAGCACAGTAGTCCGTGACTTGCCTAGAACCTCATTCCCAACGCTGCCCCGGTCCGTCAAAACGCTCCATGTGGTCTTATTATTCAAGTCAAGCAGCCTCACAGCAGATCCCTGGAATCAAGTAGATCGAGTTCGCCGTTCTTGCGACGCACACCCGTGGAGCGAACAAGAACGACACGTCATGGATGTCCTTCATCGCCGAACGTTGTCGTTCGAGGGAAGACAATGATGTCCATTGCATCGCCATATCAACCGTACCACGAGGTGCCCTTGACTGTGCATCGGGTATGCAGGTGGGGTGCCCTATAGCCCGTTTCACGATACTGACGCGCAAAAGTATGGCCCAAAGGTTGGCCGAGTGAGTCCTGTTACGGTACGGCAGAGCGACATACAAAGCACGTTGGCACATCATTTTGAAAGGCATGACGTGGTTCGCTTGAAATGTCATTTGAAAATTCTGGCCATGGGGATGGGCGTGGCCCAGGAAAACTTGCACAAATCTTCAGAACGGTAGGTTCTATGCGCCTACCTTGTCCTCGCCTCATGGAATCCATCACGAACTGATAGGAGGCGCATTCGGCGATCACTTGGTAATATTAGACCAAGGACATCAGGAAAGCGCACCTTTGTTCATGAACCAGGTCGGCGTGTTCGCGCCCTCCAGTTGCACGGCGACTGTAGATGCTAGTGAACTGCAGAGCAAGCATAACTCACCACCAGAACAAATATGCTCTCTGGGGGGGTGTCTTTCGAGCTCCGACTCAACTCGGCCTGGTGGTCGAGGCAAGCACGCTTGCTGAACGCTGTCGGCGGCGGCGTCTGGCAGCCTCGGGGTCAACATCCTGCGCCTGTGCGTTTTCGTCTCAACACACACCGGCGGATTGGGAGACTCCTGGCAGCGATCACGGCTATGGTACGCCGGAGCCCTTCGGCGTCCTAATATCATGATTACAATTCCAAGATCGCCCGCTCTGCCTGGATACTCGAGACGTCCGTCTGTATCACGTTGCGAGTGAGTGTGAGCGAATTCATGCCTGCTACGATGCCGACTCGATCCCTGACGCTCTCAGATCTACTATGGAGCGATGAACGCTGGCTTTGATTCCAAGAACGCTGATCATAAGTTCGTAACCCGTTCAGAGTCAACATGGATTCGTCTTTTTCGTAAGTACGCTGACAAATTTCTTATCGTGTCGCGTCCGCTTGATGGACGAGGGTAATGCTCGCCCGTCTATTCCCCTCGTCACTCGACTTTGAAAGTAAGCTCAACCAAGCTATTCAATCCCGTCCGACGCTGTAGAGCGCCACACATTTACGCATGCTGCGTCGTTGGCAAGCCCCATCGCCTGGTACCTGGGATGGTACTGACATTTGCTCGCTTGTATAGAACGGACGGAACGTGGGACCGGATATCAGCTGGAGGCGGAGTGCGACAGCAGCTTCGTCTCCCTTATAGCGGTAGATGGGTAAAGGTACTACTGGACGGACTGAAACACAGATACGTGATGACCGGAGCTGATTGCGAGAACGGAGATCAATAAACTGATTAATCCCGCATCGTTTTCCTGTGCATATACATCCTGTATGAACAGCCACGCTTGTTATCGATTGGGCTCGATACCACCACAATCAGATCATATAAGCCAGTTGTGCCTCATGGCGAGATTCTACCGGCCGCCGGTCAGGGCATGCAGGTAGCCCGCGCGCACCAGTGGCCAGAATTGGCTAGCCACGCAATGCGCCGTCGTTTTCACTGGTCTACGACAAAGTTGGGCAACAGCGGGTATCGCTGACTCGCGCCCGTTTGCGTGGGCGCATGATACGTGAGCACCGGCCTAGGGCAAATTTATGATCAGCCATTTTCCGCCTCGCCGCCCCATCGCACGTGTGCAGCCGACCGTCCAGGCTTGCATCGCCATATTTCCATGTGGGGGTTTCCACATGTGCAGCGATGTTCACAGCCCTCGCTCCATATCTCATCTCGTGCTCGGGGTCCTTAGGAGGTAGAGGCGTTCTGCACGGCCTCCCTCCAGTGGTCGTTCCGGGGGGATGAACGAGGCAGGAGAAGAGAAAATGTCAACGGGGCACATATGTAGTAGTACGAAAGTATCTCGCCTGGAAGCCTGTAGAGCCTATATACAAAATGCTGACGATATACAGCAAGGCATGATAGGCCTTGATCACATGGTACGGGAGATAGAGACGGCAATGCATCTAGAAAATACAAAATAGATACTACAAACCCTCGCTACGACTCGGTGAAGCGATCAAGAGGCGGCACCGGGGAACTGAGGTGTCTGATCGTTTGTTTGCTTAGTCGTGGAACAAACAAACGGAACGGGCAAGAACGACCCTCCCTTGTCACCTGGCATATGATGGGATGCCACTCATTTGTTCTGTGCTAGATCCGCGTTTTCTGTCTGAAGATACGCGTACAGGACATCAACCCCCCGTGAGCATACCGGCATCATACCCTCTGGTTCACGCTACTCGTCAAGTCATCGCAACACTGATTCTTACCTCAAGTCTGGTCCTTCGTGGGGTGTATCATTCCGCCGGGGTGGCCGTACTACTGATATCAAATATCCCGCCGCCGATACAATCGATCAAACTGATACTAAGACCCGGTTTCAGGTGACACCTAGGCTGCATAATTCGGTCCAATGCTGTTATCTGAAGCAGACCAACACGTCTGTTTCAATTCTCGTTGGAAGCGATAGTCTTCCTCATTTGCGCCTACTAGGCTGATGGTGAGTTCCGGCGTAGTGCTACTACCGAGACCCCCCTCACTCATATGGACTGAATAGGTCGAAGAGTGAGACGTTGGAAGGCGTTGATTGATGATGTGGGATGCGGCTGCCACGATTCGAGTTTCTGGTCATTATCCGACACCTCGCTCGCAGAGAAACCTCCAGATCCTTGGTATCCATCACTCCGTTTCACCTACAACCGTGCGAATGGCGATACTCACATTGAAGTCAAGTATTTTTTCTCGCTTTCCAGGACACATGTGAAAGCATGCCCCACGACGATATTCCACCCGGAACCGGCCCGACGGATCTCTTATATGGTGCGTAGCGCCGACTGTGATGTGTCGTTTACATAACTCGAGTCCTGATGCTCCGCCCTGACTTGCGTAGCCCTCGTCGTACAAGGTCCGAAAAAGTATTAATCCAATGCTGCCTCATTTGATCATGGCTATGTCACCGCGGGCTGCCAAGGTGAGGAAAACGCCGTTTCGCAGAACGCTTCCATTCCGCATCTGATCACGAGGTGAATAGCCAGATGGCCGGACGGGCGATATAAACCCCATCATCATGAGGATTCCGTCCTTTTCACGTCCGGTCTTTCACTTCTTTTCGAAAGTTGTTCATTAAGCATATCCTAAGGTGTCATGTCCTCTGAGTTACAGTCTGCGCTGGGGGCGTACTGGCTCATTAACTACGAATCTGGTATGCCACTTCTCATTGTACTCAGTTATTGATCTCATAGCATAGCGAAGTAATGATGCTTGCTGTGGTGGGGTACGACTATGGTATGTCACCTTATCCCTTCCACTTTCAAGTAGTATATGTATTGTCCCACAGTGCTTACCTTCCCAAGAGAGGTACCCCAGTTCTAAGTGCATCCCTTGTTTACATTCTGACTTCTCTGAAGGTAGACTATATTTGGGTATGGAAGTGACCATCATTAAGTGGCCATCCTGTTTTTGACCTCTCACAGCATCACAACTGGACCTGGGGATCAACACTGTACATCCTGGTGTGTATGAGGCACCTCCATTGCAAACCATGTATTTTAATTAGCTGCTCTAACAGGTTCGTTACATTGGTCTCAGTTCCATCATGTAAGTCTGCACACTTGATCATTTGTCCTGGATGACATATGGACTTGCACCCCATGTTCAAGCATGGAAGCACTTTGTAAGCTCAACATTACATTCAGTATTGAATGTTGGTTGGATTGACCATGTTCATTTGCTATATCTACAGATGGTTCTTCACTTGTACCTGGCCCCACTGAGGTTGGCTGCTGATTTACATCTCATCTACTAGTGTAACTAATCAATATTTTCTGGTAGATGTAAGGATCTGAATGTGTTAATCAGATAGAGAGTGGTATTGAAAATTGAACAGATGTATGCACAACACTTCATTTTCTGTAATGTCAGCAAGAAAGATCATTGTATTTCAAAGGTATTGTGTGGTACATTCTCACAACATGGTTGTCCCTAGTATTTCTCACTGCTGCTGATGGTGAGCTTTCATGCATAGAGTCTGATTCTTCACAATGAACTTCAGTCACAGTGATTATGATTTTTCGTGTCTATGCAATGTGGAATAGATCCCAAATGATCCTTGTTGTATTGCTGTTCATCCATGTAGTGCAAACAATTGGTTCAATTGTTATACAAGCAATATATGCCAATCCTAACACATACTTGTCAGGTCAGTCCCAGTATTTATTAGTGGTCCAAATATATTCCCAATATTCTGTGTGTTTGTATTCCTTTTTCTAGGTACAGTGGTCCAAATTGAGGATCTTACCTTTTGCAATGTTGCAATGAAAGGACCATGGGCTCCCTATACATTTTCTTTGATAATGCCACGTATCATTCTTGCTGTTCTGCTTTTTTCTCTTGCTCTTATTCAGGCCATAAAAGGGTCGGTCAACATGTATAGAGCAACAAAGCAATGGCAGCCCAATCGGTACATCCAACTCCTTGTCAAGGATGGCATCCTCTACTTCTCTGTGTATGGCTCCTTCTCTCCTTCTGTCAATTTGCTCACACACTCGTCAACCAATTTGTCTTCTCTAGGAACATGTTTTACATTATCAGTGGCTTGGTCGCGGCCGAGATCGTGTCCAACAGCGTTTCTTACTTTCTGAATTCAGTTTCAAGCGCACTCCTCTATGTCCTCGTGCCCCGATTCGTCATCGCCGTGCGCGAGCTGTACGACCGCGACTGCCGCGTCGGACTGTGTGGGATCGACAGCGGATTCGGAATAGGGTCACGCCTCAGCCAAAACGCGACGACCGTGACGTCCGCGATCGTGTTCGCCGACGTTGCGCCTCAGACTGGACAGGACGAGATAGCGGGCGATCTGGAGGACCCGGATGCGACTCAATTGGTGGACATGGATGGCGTACGTCAAGTTTGAGCAAAAGTCGTCGTCGAGGGGGCGAAGCTGCTAGCTGTCTGCGTGTGCGTCTGTGCAAGTCACGCCCGAGCGGGATCGGGCGGTGGAGGGAAATATGGACTCTAGAGGACTGGAGGGCATTCGACTGGAAGCGGTTGGCAGCGGTGCGCGTCATGCTCAAACGAGAATGATGATCTTTGTCGTGTAGCAGAACGTCAAGGGCAGAACGATGGGGAGAACCAGGACTATGGTGTCACTTTCTTGGAGTGCAACTGTCGGAATATTTATTTACCTATGCAGCTATCCATGTTCTGCGCTGGGCACTTCTTTGTATTTGAATCCGCCAGTTCAATCACACGTGTCAAATGAACCTCGACGTGTATTTGCTCCCATCCCACATATATTGAAGACCCGTCCCGATATTGGCATTGAATTGGCATGTCGACGGCGGAGGTCGTTCTGTGATCCTTTCCATGCCAATTCCCGACGCGACTGACTACTGGCACCCAGCAATCAACCACTATTTGGAGTCAGCTCGTATTCTCTAGGTTTTGTCATGTTTTAGCCTGGTAGTGTCACTGCCGCCGGTCCAGCTGATATGAGGCGCGGGAGAGGCCGGGAGACGTCATCCTTGAAGTTGTCGCCAGAGGGAGCCATCCGACTCGGATACAAGTCTGTCAATCCGCAGAAGCCACTCCGACGCTTCCCTGATCCGTCAAGACACCCCAGTAGTCGCATGCGCCTTTGCGTGTAGGGGAACTGGATGAAGGGGGTGAGCTGCGCGAGCATCGGGCGTCCATGTATGACGTCCAAGGACGGATTGAAAGACCGACCCCATCTATCACGTCTCCCCGCCGTTTTTGATGCGTTCCACTCATCTGTGGGTGCCCTACATAGACAGCAATGCGTCCACAATATTCGTGTCCCCATGACGGATGCGAAGTTACTCACAAGGCAATGGATCTGCCCCAGTTGACGTTCTGCAGACAATCTTGAACAGAGCTGAAATTCGACGGGTCAGGTTCACTCCTTAGCATACATGCCCCGGTCTTCCAACAAGTTTCTGATGGTCGTCGAGTCTGGCTTCTCACGCTCTTTGTTTGTGTCGACCTAGGGGGAACATGCGTGTCCCAGCGACTGGAATTGCCTAGTTCACTGAAGACTTCAGTACATTAGGACGAACCTTCGGGCGAAGGTTCACACTGCATCCCTAGTGCCAAATAGATCGTACTTGCCATCCTCCTGACGAACGCTCTTCATTGCCAGACATCGCCTCTTCGCAGACCAATGGCGTAAGCAACGATGGCCACTGGTGTGCCCGGCGATTTAGTCAGGGGAGAGCATTGCAAGACTCAGTTCAGGGATCCGTGCACCCGATGGGAGCGTTTGAAAAGGGTGTTCAAACAAAAGACTGTGAATAAACATTTGTAGATACACGTCCTTTGCTAAACAAACTTGCCGTAATCAAGGACCCTCCGTCATCAACAACTCATCAAGGCTGGCTGACACGGACAGGAGATGTAGTCAGCTTCCATGTGAGGTTTTCCAGCAAGGACTGGGCTAGGAATGTAAGCATGGATACGATGGACTCGTTGCTTTGACTCACGATGTGGTGGAATACAAGTTAACATCGGACGATAACGATCCGTACGTACCCTAACTTGATTTCTGGAGCGTCAGCCTGGAGCGTGCCAAAGCACAGAGTCGGGAAACTTTCGTGTGAGAGCCTACTAAATCTTTTGTCGAGCATGCTCTGTCGCCAATGCGGTGTCTATCAATGGAGTTCGGTGCTCCGAACAACGTGTGAGGTCTGGAATGGTTCGGCCATCTAGAGGTGGTCCGGAAGGGTGCCAGGACGTTTATTGCAAGGTCAAGGTGATTTGATGAGGGCTTGTTTGGACAAATGCGAGCTCGGCCAAACATGACGCAAACATTGACAGCTCGTGCCATTCCCCTCACAACCGTTGAGGTGGGGTAACAATTTTCTCGGTGCCCGTGTAAATAGGCAGATCCGTTCGTATGCTCACGGTTAGGTTCGGGAGGCAGTAGCACCCTGGATACCTATTCGGCAGCTCTTACCATTGTTGCTGTGCGGTCGTGGCGAGCTGCTACGGGTATCAAAATACCCGACCTCGTGGTCACCCCTTTCGTGAAATGAAATCCGTTTCAAATCCTGCTTCAAGAGGCTGGCTTATTCACTAGCCAAATGCTGTAGATCAGCCAGTCTGTTTAACTCCCGCTGAAGCAGTAATGCTCTCCACCACCACAGCTACTGTGTGATCGGTGAGCTATATATACCAGTACCCTGAGTATCTTGCTCATATGGAATAGACGAAGGCCCAGAGGTGGACGACGTGGCTGCCACGATACTGGACTCTACACATAACCTGACCATCTCATACGCAGAAGAACAAACAGGCATTCCCGCTTTTTTGATCCGCGGTGATTGCATGGACAGTGATTCCATAACGAACTAACCGACCCTACCACTTTGTAAGTCTTGTTCCGTGCGAAACTGCCCATGCGAGCAGCAATGTTGGCTCTGAAGGCTCATTGCTCCGTGATTAGTAACCGTTGGAAACAGGTCATACCCCATGCTGAGATTGCCCATGACGGGGATCAGCGGTTTCAGCTATTACGGGAGCAGTTGTCAATGGATGGGTGAGCACTTGCACCGTGGGACGACGATACATATATTTGGCTCGAAGACGTTTTCTATACGGATCTCTCTGATGGCGTTCCTGCGCTAACTCGTCCGCTCTCGCGAGGTGAGTGGTTGAGGGTCTTCGGCGGGGCAGACAACGCAATTAAGTACTGTCCCCAGGTTCTATAAATTTCGTTGGCAACTCTTCCCACCCCCTTGTGCCCTCAACCCTTCAGGATTCCAATTGAACGTGCCTTGTATATTCCATGTCCTCCGACGTACAATCCGCTCTAGAGCAGCTCCGGCTAAACGCCTACGTGTCCCGTATGTCCATTCATTATTGCATCCGATTGCTAGCCTTACCGACCGCTGCAGTCGTGGCAGTTATTATGGTGGGATATGACTACAGTACGCTTTGTCTTCTCTTTCACTTGTTTGTTATTTGGAATTCGAGTCACTAACCTGTAGTCTTGACCTTTTCAAGAGGGGTGCCTCGTTTCTTTTCCGCAATCTCTTTGCTGTCTGACGGTCTTCAAAGGCAGAGCATATATGGGTATGGAGGTAACAACTATTGAGCAGGTACTGTGTTATTGATATTCCACAGCGTCGCAACTGGACTTGGGGATCAGCGATATTCGCACTCGTACGCATAAGATCTACTATTGGCCACTCTCTATTCAACGACTCTAATAGGTCCGCTATATCGGCGTCTGCGCGGCCATGTAGGTCCCAGTTACTATCTCTATTGGGTACCATGTTCACCTCGGTGTCACGCTGAAGTCCCGGTTCATTTAGTAAGCATAGGACTGCATGGCGAGGCCGCTCGGACTAATTGGATACCTGCCATATGCACAGTCGCTTCGTCATTTTTCCCTGGGCCTGTCGAAGTGAGTTTCTCTGTGCTACATCCCGTACAGTCATATGACTGAGGGATACGCTCCAACAGGCGTATCCATCTAAACCCCCCTGTCCAGTGTATGAAGTGTTGACTGTCGGACAGATGTATGTATATCGCCCTAGTCTGCGGTATCAAAGTGATAGCGTAACATTTTAAATGTACTGTGCTCTACCTGATTGAGACATGGTCATTTATAGTGTTTCTTGCTATCGCCGATTGTGAGCTATCGCGCCCGAGTTTCGATTCCTCGTGATTATAGTGGGATGATTCTGCGAGTTTACGCAATGTGGAATCGCTCAGAAATGATCCTTTCCTTCCTCCTTTTCCTTCTCCTGGTACAAACCATTATTTCGATTGTTGTGACGGCGATATATGTCAATCATAATAACCGTCTGTCAGGTAGGTTCCAGCATACGTTAATGACACCACCGTTGTTTCAACTTGGATTTGGTGTTCTTGACATTACGTTGTTTCACAGTAACAGTGGTCCGTATCCAAGACTTGGCTTATTGCAGCGTAGTGCTAACTGTCCCATTCATCCTATACAGCGATATTCTAATAATTCCGCGGTTTGCCCCTGGGGCTCTCCTTTTCGCTCTCGCTCTCATTCCGACCTTGAAAGAGTCGATCAAGATGTATAAAGCCACAAAGCGATGACAACCTAATCGGTACATCAGACTCTTCGTCAGGGATGGTTTCCTTTACTTCTTCGTGTGTGTCCTTCTCTTTCACTCTCTTATGTCGCTCGTCACCGTCGCGCCTTCACAGTCGATTTAACCCTAACATCTCCCCTCTTCCAGAAACTTACTGTACTCTACAACTCCGTTACCCTTATGCAGAATATGCAATCTTTCCACACCTTGCCGATCCTCCTCCTGGCGTCGGTGTCGTCCACGCTGCTCTACGTTGTAATGCCCCGGTTCATCATCAGCGTGCGAGAACTGTATGATCATGACTGTCGTGGCGGGTCTCGCGGGATCGACAGTGGGTTCGGAATAAGGTCGCGACACACCCCCGGTCAAAATGCGACACTTGTCCACGATCGCGTTTGTGGACGCCGCAGAAAGGTGAGAGCAGACCATGGAGCAAAGTGTGGAGAACCTGGAGGTGGATTGAACTGGAGGCAGCTGGTGATTGTGCACGCCAGGCTTGAACAGGAATCTTGGTCATGGGGCGGAACGTGCGTCGAGGGCCGAACGATGGGAGCGCTGGTAGGGTGTCGCTTCTTGTGCCGCACTGGGTGGTGTACGCACTGCTCGGGCCCGGATCGATTTTCATGGATGCAAGGACGGCATTAGCTTGTCGTCCTGTGTGACATCAACAGCTTGTTGTCCCGTAAACTCGAGAGTCTCGTCGGCACAGGGGGCAGAAAGCGTGGGAGGATGGCCAGATGCCTGGCTGTCAGGAGCCGCTGTCGGGAGTTGCCGCCAGCGAAGTCGTAGGGGAGTATGTACACCCTTTTTATCCGTCTGGCAATAGTTGCATACACCTTCCATACGGACCGCGATCCCGATCTGCGGAGAGTTGCATTGAGGTTAGTAACCCGCACATCAGCAGTGAATAATTGATTCGTGCTGTGGACCCAAAGTTGGAGGGCACAACAGCAGTAACATGCCCTGCAGCGCACGCGCTGCGTCACAACGTTCGTCGTTTCCGCACCGTTAGAGTCTGGTCGTGTCTGAGTCCCGGGATCCTTCTTACATGACCAGTCTCGGCTCCCCTTCAACGAATTTCATATGTATTCTTGTTTCACTTGTCCGATGCGACGATGCGCGGTATCTCTGTGTCGTTTGAGACATTCAGGACTTCCACCTGAGAATTGTGTGGTTTCCCAGGCCCGGGTGTGGTCGGGGCTAGTCATTCTGTTTAGGCTACACAAACATGCGCCCGAGATGTTGGTCGATAATTCCACGTTGCATCCCTCCATCCGGCGGGCTTGTGCGCTCGGCGATATTCGTGATCCTTGTCTGATATCTCCGTTGCCTACACGAAATTACTTTCGGGGTGACGTACCCGACCGAGTTGTTCCTCCCACCAACGTTCCAGTGGCCATAAACAGAGCTGAAATCCAGAGTCAAGTCTACCCTCGAGCGATGAGGGTCAGTAGACTCCTATCAAGACGTCCCCAGGGTTCCATGGATAGTTGCTTTGCTGGCACACTAGCAGATGCTAGTATCGTCCGACAGATTTCTGGTAATGGTCACTTATTGCATCCTCTGTTCATGATGCACTTGAGGAATCTCAATGTGTGCGTAGCCTACCACCTTGAGGTCGTGGGTGAGCTTACGCACTCCATTTATTTACTCCATACGGAGAGCCACATACGCCCTATCGCACAATCATCAATACGTTATTACCGACGATCGCTTGACGTTAGGCTCGCTCTCATCAACCCACGCTAATAAAAGAGCGACTTACGATATATATATTATTGCCGAATGTCGGGCATAGACGACGGTACCCACTGGGTCCCTGGGCTATGAAACGCAAGCAGCCGGCAACTTAGTCTGGTGCCAGATGAGCCAAGGGACGCATACATCCGGTGGAAGGGAATACGAACAAAAACAGACATTAGAAAGGGGTGCCCGCCATAGCTTGAAAGTTGGGGCGTCAGTCCAGGGCATGCTGAGAGTCAGTTGAGAACCACTTACTACGAGACAGAAACCGCTCATAACCTGACAGGCTTTCGTGGATGCTCAATGTGCTTGATCACCAGCAGTGCATAACGGTTTTCGTGTCCGAAATACTGCCCAGGTCCTGAGTGACCTGGCCTTCTAGAAGTGGTCCTGCATCATGCACATGGGCCGTATCAAGTACGAGCACACAGACTACTGACGTTCGCTGAATAATTGTTTGTACAAATGAAATGCGAGCTTGGCCAAATAAACAACAACTGTCCCGGCGAGCCCTCGTCCACGTCGCGCGTTGTGCTCGGCTGGTGGGCGTTCTGTTGCTGCTCGCGCGAATGGGTTCGCCCACTGTCTATTCGAGGTCATGTCTGCCTCCCCCACTTAACCCAAGACCTCCACGAAGCCTCTGCCACCCTCCATGATTCCCTTCCCATCGAATTGCGAGCATCCCGAGCGGGCATTACAACTGAGCAATTTTATGTCGTCATGTGTGGTTCGCAGACATCGCGATATCGAGACCGGAAATGTACGTCCGCCTACATCCTGTTGCATGGTTAATATACGACGATTGTGCGCACTGGTCCACCTTTGCATACCAAGTCATCGACTTGCTGCACCCAGCCTTCAACGTACGGTGTATGGGCACGCGACGCTACTAGCCGTTTCGCCTTCGATCACCTTGGGAGGTCGTAGTGTCAGTATCAATCGGTCAATCTCCACAACCACAGCCGCACGGTGATAGCGAGGCATGATCGATATCAAAGTGCGTAGCCTCGCGGTCGACTCCTTACGCTGGGTGAAACATCTTCTGATGTCACACATCAGGCTTCAGAAGATTGGCCAACTCCCGTGCACCCCGACTGGATTCCGTAAACCTGCGTCTGTCCAGTGCTCCCTTCGGGGCTGCTACGTTGTTGGTGAGCTCTGCCCTGAACTGCCTGGGGCACTCCTCACGCTCGGTCGTATAGAGCGGATGGGGCGAGGGACGTGCGTCGATTAGTGGTGCTCGACTTGGCTGCCGCGGGACTGATTCCCAGCTATGGTCCGACATCTCGCACAGAGAAGAGCAAGATTTGAGACATGACGGATGATAAACATGTTACCTTGGTGTTTCCAATTCGTGGTCAGCCCACTACATATTAATGAACGGATTGATCCCGCATTGCATCGTGCCACTTCCAACCTGCGCATATATCCAGTGCAAGCAAAGATGTTTGCCATCAAGCTCGTCATTTCCGTGATTGGACCATGGGAAAGATCTGTCGGCAGGTTGGGCCTTACGCGGATTTTGCCCGCCATCAAGATCAGCACTTTCGGGAGACATGTTCGACTCCCGAGCGCCCGGATTGCACCGTGGGATAATCCTTGGCGCGTCGGAATAACTGCGACGGTGGCTATCCAACGTGATTCCCGAGTTGGCGTGACTTGATGCTTCGTGAGTTACACGGATCCTCCATCATATCCTTGAGGACGACCATCTTAGATCACGTAAATGGTTAAGACGAAAGGGAAAATAAAAGCGTCCCCAGGTCATGTATGTTTTGCCGACCAATCTCATTCACCACTGCAACTGCTAATCGGACTCACCTTGTGCCCTTCATGTCCTCTGACGTACAGTCAATTGTAGAGCGGCTCCACATAAACGACTACCTTTTTCGTACGGCCATCGATCGTTGTATCCGATACTGACCTTATTGAGCACACTAGTCATGGTAGCCAGCGCGGTGGGATATGACTACAGTACGTCACGTCTTCCTTCTCACATTCTCCACTTATGAGTCATCATCCTGCAGTCCTGACACTCTCTCGAGAGGTATCTTGGTCTCTCCTGTGTGACTCCTTCGCTGTTGACAGTGACCAAAGGTAGAGTATATTTGGGTATGGAAGTGCCGGCTGTCCAGCAGGTACTGTATCACTAACGCACGACAGCGTCGCGACTGGACCTCAGCATCAATAATATTCATTCTTGTGTGTATAGCCCTCCCTGCTACAATCTGTTTTTAACCAATAGTTCTGATAGGTTCGTTATGTTGGACTTTGCTGGATCATGTAGGCTTGCAGTCGTCATATCTATTGCATAGCATGTTCACCTTGATGTGATACTGAAGTCCCACTGCACTCAGTAAGCTCATCGCTCCAGGTAGTCGAGTTGATTAGACTAATCAGACGTCCATCATGTGTCTAGTCAGTTCTTCATTCGTGCCCAGACCTGCCAAAGCGAGTTTCTCCGTTACACTTGGTTTACTAATGTGACTAATAATGCGTTCTGAACAGACGTATGCATCTATCTGCGCAATCGGATGAATGGCAGTGTTGACAATTGAATAGGTGTATGTAGATCATTTCAGTCCGCAACCGTTCAGGTGATAGCACATGATATTCCAAAGGTTCTATATTTTTTCTGGTTGAAACATGGGCATTTCTGGTGTTTATTGCTGCTGCTGATCGTGAGTTGTCACGCCTGAGATGTAATCGCCCCTAGTTAATTTTGAATATAGTGATGATGACTCTGCGTGTTTATGCGCTGTGGAATCGATCCAAAGTGATCCTCTTCATCCTCTTATTCGTTCTTACAGCGCAGACCGTTATTTCGGTTACGACGGCGGCGGTGTACAACAATCCCTATACCTCCGCATTGGGTGCGTCTCAGGATGAGATAGCCGTATCAGCGTGGTCTCAATCTGGCGATCCTGCCTTCCAACTTTAATCTCATAGTCTCCGTGGTTCATATTCAAGGTCTCGCATATTGCGGCTTTGTATTGGACGTTCCGTGGACCCTCTATTCGAATCTTTTAGCAGTTCCACGGCTCATCCTCGCTGTCCTTCTTTTCGCTCTGGTGCTCATTCAGGCCTTGAAGGAGTCGATCGACATGTACAATGCGACGAAGGAATGGCAACCTAATCGATATGTCAAACTCTTCATCACGGACGGTATCCTCTATTTCTTCCTGTACGTCTCCCTCTCCTCCTCCACCGTTTTTGTTTGCCGCCACCATGTCGGCAGCGAATCTCATTCCAGGCTTCTCCCCTCCTTTTTTTTTCCTAGAAACGTGGCCTACAACGTCTCCTCCTTCTTCCAGAACGGGTCTGGGTACTGCAGCGTCGCCGTGCTCCTGAATTCGGTTCCATTCGCGTTCCTATACGTCATCATGCCTCGGTTCATCATCAGCGTGCGAGAGCTTTATGATCTTGGCTATCACGGTGGACTGTGCGGCATCGACAGTGGGTTCGGGACAGTGTTGTGCCACACCCCCAATCAAGATGCGACCGTGCCCGCGACCGCATTCGCGGACGTCGCACCGGGGCAGGACCAGGCTGCGGAAGGACATCTAGAGGCAATTCAACTGGAGGTGGTTGGCGATGGTGCACGTCAGGTTTGAACGTGGATCTTTGTCGTCATATGACATTCACAGAGCACAGAGTGACGGGAGGAAAGAGAACATCGATTTCTTGGAGTGTGGTTCGGTTATTTATTCATCTATGCGATTGTACTTGTTTAATGCTTGAATTGTTCGTACATGCATTGGTTGGTGAACGTGGCACTGTCCTGGGTATCCGGCTCGTCTCCGTACGCGTCATGGTTGACCTCATCATTCTCTCGAATGGTCATTCAGGAACGGCCTTGGGATGATCCACTGCTGTGAGACTAGTGTCCGTTCCTTACTGATGTTTGGTAACATCGTCGTTAACGCAGCCAGAGCAGTTTTATACGCGTATGAAACATCCTGTGACGTATACATTGAATGTATGATACAAGAGGTGCGATGCGCTGGGACCAAAGCACCCCAGCACTGTGTCTCTCCTCGCCACTGAGCGTACGATCACCGGATCTCCTGAGGTTGTGAAAGGTTATAGAAGACGCCAACAACTTGCCTTGTCGCGTGTCCTGTCATCTAGCCCGACTCGCCGATTGGGTTCGTCACACGGGACGCCTGAAAACATGTTGGCGTCCCATATCGATTTGCGCACCTAGTCGTCGCAGTCGCCAGCGCCGCGCCATTGAACACGCTATGAAGTTATGATGCTCACCGCGCCAAGCTGCGACACGTCACGGATGTCGAATATCTCCAGATCAACGGACGTCCCCGGGGCTGCGGGAAGTCTGTCCGGCCAACCCAAGGAGTCGTCGGAGCTTTCTATTATCACTAGCGCATGTTACATCTCATTCCTGTTTGCGCTGAAAAATAGTTAACACCACCACCTCGCACACTGTTACTATGGAGTAACCTCCTCGTTTCTCTTGACTGAAGATTGACGCATCCCCGAATCCAACGACTGCACACCACCCCGCTCGAAGAAATGATGTGGTGTGCGAGGGATTGCAAATAAAATGGTATGCATACCTCTCTTTGAAGATTCTCGATAGACCCTGCCCACGTTCGTGTAGATATGGTGCCATAGGACGGAAAACACGATCTCTTATCGCTGTCGTCCTAGAGCTGATTATCCGTCACGAGAATCAGGGCGTAGAGAATCATAACTTACCGAAAATGCGGGAGGGTCTGTCTTTCTGTTGTGCTGAGCAATTTCGGCTTAGTTAGGTGACCGCTGTATAATTTTTATCTTACGGTACGTCTCATCCTGCGCATGTACGTCTGGAGTGCAGGGGCGTCGCACAGGGGGAGGACAATATCCCAAGAGATGCAGCGGACCCGGTGTGGATTCCATCGGGGATGGTCGGGGATGATGTGCGTCCCAAGGAGCCTTGCTCGTAGGGTGGAATTGGTTCGAGGACTGAAACCCAATGGCAGGTACTCTTGGAAGCGCGACTTGGATGTTTAACCACCACCCATACATTCCTTCCTTGTCACTAACACTCACTATCCATGTTCCTGGTTTTCGGTTGGTTGCTCTCCCTACCTCCAAGTCCTAGCACGCAGTAGTGGGGAAAAGAGATCTGGTGCCATACGACGGAAAACACGTTCTCTGATCAATATCATCCGAGAGATGGTCATCATCACGGGAATAAGGGTGTAGAGCAACATAGCCTACTGGAAATGCGGGCGGGTTCCACCCTTGTATTGTGCTGGACACATCCTTGCACACCTTCATTAGCATATTAGTTAAGACATCAAACTGACTACTGCGTGATTTTTATCTTACCGTTTGCCTCATCCTGCGCATGCACGTCTGGAGTGCAGCCGTCGGGGTAACGTGGCCGATCTTTGACTTGAAGTAAGTTCGTGTGGAAGTAGATTCCCAGGCCTGTGGATTTACTTTGTCTTCTTCGACACCTGGTGCTTTGTGGTCCGCCTGAACAGTCCAAATCGACGGGCTAGCCGACATGTGCCTTTACACGAGGGGGTAAATAAGGAATGTAGTGTTAACCAAGACTCGGAGCGCTCACCTTGGGCGGGTCAGCCGCGTGCCTCGGCGTCCAAGGAGCATGCCCAACGTCGACTGATTATTCCGCACGAGGTTTTATCACGATTCTCAGATAATGTAACCGTCACCATCGACGGCGTACGGGGCAGTAGTAACCTTAGTGAAGATTGGTAGCTGAAATGAGGAGCAGAGGTGGATGTCGGAAGTTGCCGGAGGGCCCTCTCCTGCTACGGCCACCAAACATTCAATGCAACCAAATTCTCCAATGCGTTTGTACGACGAGTCCTTTGGGTCTTATGCCGTTTTTTTTTGGGTGCGTATTATCTCCGTCTCATCTGGTGACTTCTTCATTGTGCAATTCTGGACTAGTGACTCACCGAATGCGGTGTCTACCTGGCCTTGACTCGAAGAGTGCATTCGACATTGTCGGGAAAGTGATGGTCCTGCAGCCGATTCGTCGATCGGTCAGTCGATACCACAACAGATATGCTTCCCCATGTAAGCACACGCACACACGGTGACGCCAGCTGCTGCTGCTGCTGCTTGAAGCGTCCCAGAGGGCAGAGGTACTTCATGCACCATTCTAGCGTTGTATTTGTTCGTGCCCGCCGCAAAACGGTACAGTTGTTTAGCTCAAGGAAACCCGATGGAAATCGGGGCGTCTATTCAGGTACGAACGTGTCCTGCTTTTGGGATCGGCTTTCATGCATCCGACTTAATCTCCCCCAGTCTCAACTCCCGTCATATTCGTGTTAGGATACACAGTGTGCCTGACATCTTTTAGAAGCGACAGTGAAGTTCGTATCTACTTTCCGGTGCGCAAGCGAGCTATGCTTCTATATCAGCACCTCGATGATGGGTGCCGAAATTAGAGATCAGGTATCTTCATACATCAGTCTCTCTTACCATACCTTCTCTCCAATCATGATACAATCGTCAGGCGCTGCCCTTCAGCATTTCAATGTGCACAGCATAAGGTATAAATATTGTCACCGTGGATTGCTAGTGTTCTGCCCACCCGTGCTTATTCTCACTTCCTCATGATTGTTACACAACCGGTTGTATCCTGCACACCTCAGGACCTCCGATTCACATTCCACCCAGAAACAATTTCAGCGCAATGACTATACGCCACTGGTGTGACCGCTCGTTGTTGTATTCGATGGCAGATCTTTATATACCAGTGCAGTTGTGGCATTCACTGCAATTGGATGACTATAGTATGTTGTGCTTTCCTTCTCCCTATCTTTCATTCAAGATAATGGTATTCTGTAGCCCTTTCCCTGTCGATGGGGGCGTTTCTGTTTATTCTGGAGGAGCCAGACATTGTCTGATATATTCCCGAGATGGACTTTGTTCGGGTATTGAGCTCCGCAAGATTGGTCAGTGCAACAGCAGCCCCGACAACAACTCCTGTCATCACAGCCACCTGCGGCTGGTATCAGATCACACAGCCTCTTGGTCGGCCCTTTCAGTCCGGCCTCAGGAGACTGGCCGGCCTCCGCGGACCTAAATGCACGCCGTAAGCCAAATCGATCCGTTCAGCCCCCATCAAAGCAGTGCCCCCGCCATTACAGCTGCTGTGTTGCCGGTGAGCAATCTCATACGAGTACTTGGGGTAATGCTCACTCGTATAGAATGGCTAGAACGATGAACCAGAGGTGGATGGGCATCCATTATGGATGTTTGAGTTAGTTACCACAAAGCTAGTTTTCTTTACCTATCCGAGTAGGTGGAGCAGTCTGCGAGCGTCAGACAGCCGCCAGTGGCCCCTGCGTACTCGCTCCATGGACTCATCATCGATACAACAGCTACGACAATAAGATATGGCGCCGCTTCACGTTCCAGCCAAGATTAAATGGACGGGGAGAATCTGTCACTCGGAATGTAGGCTGGGCCGGACAGGTGGAAATTCAAGGTGATCTCTCAAACGACGTTTTTGACGCAAGAACAGTCGTTACAGTTGTGCTGAACTCTCAAGACGATCAGAAAGCTGTATAGTAACACTAGCTTATGTCGATATCCCCGTTCTTTGAATAGCAGGAAGCGACCCGAAATGGCTTCGGAGCGATGCCCCAGCGGACGGACTTCCAACATTTTGAACACACTCCTTACAACCGGCAGCATAACTAAATTCACACCGCAGAAATAAGCAGTTTGCATGGTTGACGAACCGTGATGATCGCAAGAGCAGTAATTACTCGAACTGAAAGATCCCACATTGTACGTCTGATGTCATTTTCCTGTGTATACATATACCTACAGCTGTGCGTACAGCCAAGTTTGTTGTCAAGCTCGTATCTTCATGGTTAGACCATGTAAAGTATCTCAAATAAAAATTGCGCCTCATGCCAAGAATCGGCCCAAGATTCTACCAGCGGTCAGGGACGTCAGGGTTTCCAGGGGAATCTCAATCCGCGAACACCAGAAGTGGCGAGTACTTGCCAGTGCACACTGCACTGCGGGACTGCTCAGAAATTGAGCCTCGTGCAACACCAACCTCGTTGATTCGTGGTGACTAACATCCAACGTAACTCCTGACTAGCCTTGAGGCCCAGCGCAGCTTTGATATATAAGTCTGTCGTTGATCCTGCCCACCCCTCTCTTGTGCTCTCGACAATCACTAGCTAGACGGGTCACGCGTCTTGTATGCCCATGTCATCAACGTCTTATGTACAGTCCACTCTGCGGCAAATTTGGTTCAAGAACTACTTGTCTCGTACGACCGCTCATGAGTCATAACGTCCAGTGACTGACCTTAATGACTTCCGTAGTCATGACAATCACCGTGGTGGTATACGATTATGGTGCGTGACGTTGTCCTTCCAGCTTCTCTTCCACTCATAATAGACGTTATCGTCAAGCCCTGACCTTTTCAAGAGAGGTACCCAGCTACTTCTTGAGTCCGGACAACATCTTTACTGCCTAACTGCATCTGAAGGTAGACTACGTTTGGGTGCGAGAGCAACAACCGTCGAGAAGGTACCGTACCGTGTCCTCAACACTCTACAGCGTCGCAACTGGACTTGGGGGTCAACAATATTCATACTCGTCTGTATATTGCCCCTCAACTCTTTATTCCGCTCGACTCAACAGGTTTTAACAGGTCCGTTATGTCGGTCTTTTCTGGATCATGTCAGTCCACGGTTGTTATCTCTTCTGCATGCGTTCACCTCAGCGCAACCTAAAGTCCCACCACGCTCTGTAAGCCTAACACGGCAAATAACAGAGCACCCCAGACTGATCCGGCATTTCTGCCACATGCACAGTCGGCACTTCATTTATACCTGGTCCTGTCAAAGTGGGTTTCCCCGCCTTACGTCTGATCCGCTCGTGGTTAATGAATGCGCTTTGACAGATGCGAGTATCTAGAATTTCAGACTATATTAACAGCGGCACTGACGGTTGAGTAGATGTATGCTCATTCAAGTTGTCTACATATGATCGGACAGACATATCGCGTCATCGTGGTACTGTACAGGTACTGTACTCTATCTCGCCGGGGACTGGATGTTCCCAGTTTTTCTTACTGCTTCTGATTGTGAGTTTTCATACCCGGATTTTGTCCAATTCCTTACAGCAAATGATTGCCAGTAATGATGATTCTGCGTGTCTATGCAATGTGGAATCGATCCAGACCGATCCTTTTCGCGCTTCTGTTCATTCTTACCGCACAAACCACCATTGGAATCACGATGGTTGCCATATATAACGATCCCCGTGGCGATCTGTCAGGTACGTCTCGGGATAAGATAGTAGCATCATTATGAACTTAACCTTACGGTGGGGATCTTACCTTTCCGTATTCTCTCTTCTAGTCGCGCCGGTCCAGATTCGAGATGTCACAATATGCAGTCCTACGTTGCACGTTCCATGGGCATTCTATACACGTGTTTTGACAATTCCGCGGTCCATCCTCGCTGTTCTACTTTTTACACTCGCTCTTATTCAGGCCACGAAGGAGTCCTTCAACATGTACAAAGTGACGAAGCAATGGCAGCCTAATAGATATATCAAGCGCTTCGTCAAGGACGGCATCCTCTATTTCTCTCTGTAGGTACCCCCTCTTCATTGCTTCTGTTCGACATCGTTATCACCATCGTGATATCGTCGGAAACGAGTCTAACTCCACACTCTACCCATCTAGGAATATACTCAACAGCATCACCGCTATGTTGCCGACTCACTGGAATACTTCTGACAATTTGACTATCATGCCCCTGGAAATGATTCCGCTCACACTCCTGTACCTCATGATGCCTCGGTTCATCGTCAGTGTGCGAGAGCTGTATAATCATGGCTGCCGTGACGGGCTGAGTGGGATCGACAGCGGATTCGGGATAGGGTCACGTCACACGGTCGCTCCGAACGCGGCCGCGTCTGTGATCTCGTTTGCGGGCGTCGCACCTGGTCAAGACCAGACGGCGGAAGGGAATGCGGAGGCGATCCAATTGGTGGACAGGGACAGCGCAAGTCAGGCGACCCGGGTTTGATCTGCCTGAGCGAGGGCTATCGTCCAGGACGGCGCGATGGGAGTCGGGGAGGGTATTGTTTTCCCGAAACGCGAAGTTCGGGAGATCTGTTCGTTTGTGCAACCATCCTTGTTCGGCGCCGGAAGCTTGTTCGTGCATGAGCTTGCGGGCCCGATCAGGCGCGCCATTAAAGGAGTACGGTAGAGTATCTCGGTGGAACGATCGTGACGGTCAGAGGGAATTTCTCGGGACGTATTTACTACATATTATTCATTATTTGTTTGTTTGTTTGTTTGAGATCGTCGGATACTTGTTTACACCTGAAGCTTGATTGTCCATCGTCGCGGGTCCTCGACACAAGGCCAAGTGCCGCCGGTCCGCTGCGTCCCGTCCGCTGATTCGGAGTTCAAAAAACACCAACTCCTCCCAGGCAACCGTGACGACGCTGTTCTTCGCGTCCACACGAGCCTTTTTTTTGGTTGAACATTGGTGCAACCTCGCTAACTTGAGGTATCCTTGGACATGGACCTAGTAGACCTAATCCATTCACCGGCCGTTGATCGCCAATCTTTCTGAACTACCTTCGCCTGGGGCCAGACGTATGCAGCAGGTTCGGTGGTGAAGCGAAGTTGTCTATCGTAACCAACCATCCTCGCTTCTGCTTTCCGTGCGTGCATCGACTGTTGTTTTCACTTCTATTCCAGGCCCACCATTATATCCAGCCCCCAGGTTCCTTCCGCCTGCAACAGTGTGGTCAGGATCTCCACACTGGTGCGTTTGCTCGTATATTCGTCACCTCGATGGCTCATCGCTTGACGGCGTAACAGGCATGAAATAGTTTTACGTGTGTTACTCGACGCATCCCTTTGACCAGCTTCCTTTCGAGTCACTTATCAAATGCCTCTTCCTGGTAGGAGACAGGAATCGATGCCGGACGGCGACCATATGCGTAGTTGGCCATCGTCCCCATAGACGCGAGAGCGCTGGTGCCTGAAAAGGCACTGCTGTGGGATCGTGCCTTGCGCTGAGGTCACGATGGCACACAGGTGGGAGCGTGTCCCTTCCTAGGATCACACGGGGCTCAGTCCCCCCGTCCTGCCCGCCGATAGCGAAGCTGCTGTTCCCCTACGCGCCATCGGACCGTCTCTCAGCCACTACCGACGAGAGCTCGAAGCCACACGACCCTCATCTCCGACAGCCCAGCCTCTCCCCAGGTGGACTTCATTTCCGCTCAAGCTTCGAGATTGATGGCATGATTCCGCGCTGCGCCCACCGCTTTTTTTGTGCCTGTGTCCTGTGCGGGGAGCAATCTCTGCAATCGAGCACTTTCATCGTCACCTGTCGGAATTCACTCGCGGGGGGATTCATATGAGCAGGCTGTGACCGTCGATGGCGCCTGCAATCAGGATGACCTGGGGTTTTCAGAGTAGATGTTGCGAGCGCTAGGACTGGGGCCAACAGTACTCTTGTGTGTAGTCGGCGTTGAACATCCACACGCGGGTAGGTCATTCCTTGGAGAATGTTGGCGATCTGGCATCGCCCCAGATAATGGGCTACTTTGCCGAGCGCATTCGTTATGATGTAAACGATCAGGCTGGCGAGGCGGGAGGCATACATAAACTCTGGTCCTACGTGTCTGCCTCCACCTCTGAACCCTTCGCGACTCTCACGAAACAAACGTGTCCGGCACACGCCATGTCCTCTAGCTTACTGTCCGCTCTGGAGGCGCTCCAGTTGAACAACTACATGTCCCGTGCGCTCGCTTTATCCTTGTGATCAACTACTAAGTGAAGTGCAGTCGTGATTGTCAGTGCAGTGGGATACGACTATGGTATGCCGTACCTTCTATTTACCTTTCACTGGAATGATATCGTCCTGCAGTACTCACCTTGTCGAGAGAGGTGTGTCCTTGCGTCTTTTACACTACCTGCTTACCATCTAACCGTCTCTGAAGGTAGACTACGTCTGGGTGCGAAAGTGGCAGTTATGGCGCAGGTATGGTGACACTGACGTTCCTCCACAGCGCCGCAACTGGACCTGGGGATCGACGATATTCATTCTAGTACGCACGCACCCTCGACTACCCGTCGCTTTTCGACCGACGGCCCTAAACAGGTTCGCTACGGCGGTGTTTGTTGGGCTATGTAGGTCTACAGTGATTATTGTTTGTGTCGGACGGCGCGGTAACTCTGGAGGACTGTTCAAGCACCGGTGCGCTCGGTACGCTTGGCGCTCGGAATTGCAAAGATTTGTTTGGACTGATCCTACATGTCCATAGGGGGTACCTCACTCTTGCTCGTTCCTCTCCAAGTCGGTCTCTTTGCTCGTTGTCTAACCCTGCTAATATTAATAATGGATTCCAACAGACGTGCGTGTCCGGATTCCCTAATCAAGTGAACGGTAGTGCTGACAGTGAACAGATGTACGTATACGACTAGAATCCAGAAGAGATGGGTCGTAATATCTCAAAGGTACTGCGCTATATCTCATCCAAACGTGGACGTTTCCAGTGTTTATCACTGCTGCTGATTGTGAGTCGCCATGACCGAACTCGGGTCCTCCCAATCGACTTTGTTCACAGTAATGATGATTCTGCGCATATATGCGATGTGGAGCCGATCCAGAAAGATTCTTTGTAGCCTCCTCTTCATTCTCATAGCGCAAGCCATCATCATAGTTGTCATGGCAGCCATATATGATAATCCCAATACCCACTTGTCAGGTGTGTCTCAGGATTGGCCTGGCAGTCTCAGTTTTATCTTAGTTCTTTTCGTTCCTACTAGCCGCGATGGTCCACATTCGGGATTTGGCTGTTTGCGAGGTTTCAGTGGATGTCCCATTGCTTCCCTATGCTTACGGTCTGATCGCTGTCCGGTTGATTCTCGGTGTTCTCCTTTTCGCTCTCGCTCTTATCCAGGCATTGAGAGAGTCCGTTAAAATGCACAGATCGACGACGCAACAGAGACCTAATCGGTACATCCAGCTCTTTGCTCGGCACGGCATCCTGTACTTTTTCGTGTACGTCTCCCGTTCGCCATCGTGGTCTGGGGCAAACGAACCTGAACCCGAGGTATGCAGGAACGTGCTCTACAACATCACTGCCACGATCCTAGGCGAGATCATTCCGACCCGTTTTGCTACCCTTTTCCTGGTTTCGGTGTCGGACGTGCTCGTGTGCGTCGTCATGCCTCGGTTTATCATCAGCGTGCGCGAGCTGTATGACCGCGACGCTCGTGGGGGGTTGTGTGGGATCGATAGCGGGTTCGGGATGGGGTCACGCCATGCGATCAGTCCAAACGCGACGGTGTCTGCGATGGCGTTTGCAGACGTCGCACCGGAGAATGATCCGAGTGGGGCAGGACATGCGGACTCGAAAGGTCTGGAGGGGATTCAGTTGGTGGACAGGGAGAGTGCACGTCGGGTTTGAACGGGGACCTTTTTTTTTTTTTTTTTTTTTGTCGAGGGAACGGACTTGGCGTCGCGGACGAGGAGGGTGTTGGAGCGCACGGACGGGGTATCGTCGCCTTGGTTGCTTATGGTCCGATTTTTGTTGTCGTCCGCGCTCGCCTTGGTTCATCCCAACGCAACCACCGTCTCGGAGGGTCGCGCTTTCCGCGCGTTTGTACTCCTTCTGAATGGTAATGATCTCGCCTGATTATGCGCAGAGTTCCAAGCACCTCTCTGCGTGTGCGAGTGTATGAGAGAACGGAGCGGGGTGATCGACGTGCGGTGTACGAATCGTGCGAGGTTGGCGAGAGGATGAGGAAAGGGAAAGAGCGAGAGAAGAGCCGAAACAGCGAGGCTGCCGCGACGCAAGTTGAGTGGGCGGCAGCGTCGGACAAACTAGACTCGTGTAGGCTACATTTAGCGACTTCTGTGAGCATGGGGCGGGGGGGGGGGGGTTGGGCAGAAAGCAGTGTATACGAGAGAAGCTTGAACCGCGCATAGACCTTGATCTTCCATCCGCAGGCTCCCTGAAGCCCCCGTTCATGCCCGTCTTGACAAACGAGGGCTGGATGGGGGCGCCGGTCACCAAGATGGGCGCCCATGGAGCTCTTCGCAGGATTGCGTCCTGATGTGCGCGTGTGACAGATGCCACTGCGGTTCTCAGCGCGCGCAGCACAAGGAAGAATCGATGCGCAGTATTCGCTATATGCTACCCATAGACCTGCAACGTGGATTTGGACTGAACAATCCTATACGGAATGTGGATGGTTCCCCTCGTCCTAGTCCCCCGTTTTCGGGCCGCTTTGAATCGTTTTGGCAGACCTACACCGCTCTGCACTTTGACATCCCCCGGGCCGTTTCGCCGTTGAATTTCGCTCGGAGTAGATAATACACTGTCGGAGTTCAAAATGCCATTGTCGGAGTTTTATGCAAGCACGTGATGCCCGGGCAGCCGATATGCTCGCTTGGGTCGCTCAGCTACGGGTGGATGCACGCACAGTCTAAGGCGCCTCCCCGTTCCGCCTGGCGAGAGTTCCCCGAGGAGAATTGGGGGTCTGGAGGCGCTTCGGTGGTGGGAGGGGACGGACAGGTCGGTACCTCGTTCACCAACATCTGGCCATGTGTTGCCATACTGCACCCGTCCATGGTATGCGATCTCTATCACGCACGTCCACCTATCACACATCACATTGTCTGGACGGCTATCGTTCTGCTGTCGTGCTTGACGTGGCGTCTCGTTTCGTGTGCACTGGTACCGAATTGCAAGACCGAGGAAGAAGCGTCTCGTGAAAAATACACCCCAGCGATAGTGCGGCGATGCAAGATAAGGTGGCTTTGCTTTTCCCCAGGCGCTGATCCGGACGGCACGCATGGCCACATCTTGGGCGCGAACGCGATTGCATCAGACGAATGTAATGTCGTTGAACATCGAATGCAGGCAGTTTTGGGCGTGGCATCATACGTAACGCGATAACGAGCACGGGCGTTCCAGCGACAGGCTGCGTTCACGTACCGGACATGCCTCGCTGGCTGGTGTTCTGCGAGGAGGGATCGACACGCCAGAGTGCCTGGGTGCATGTCACTGTCCGTAGAACGCTGTGTCATGGACCGGAATGCGGCCTCTTCGAGCGGCGAAAACTCAGTTGGTGTTGCCGAGAGCGGCCGTCTGGACATGCCGAAAACGACCTCCAAAGTAACTCTCAAAACGGCACCAAAACGGCCCCATAGCGGGGTCTGTTTTCTACTCTGAACCCTGCTATCGCCACAGTGGCTCTCTGAGGTATCAAGCATGCTGGAGCATGGTGCCGAGTCTTTGAGGGAAGGTATAATTTTGGTGGCCATATGCCTGGCGACGTGTATTGCTCTGATGAAGCGATCGCGGGTGGTTCATTGCATCATGCTGAGCACTGAATATTGAATGTTTATTAGACAAACACTAGCAAACCCCGGGATGTCCATCGGATCACCTCGTGACACAGTCATCGTACAATCTGTCGCTCGGTCAAAGATGCGCGTTTCATCCTTTCATTTCAAGCACTCTGCTCCGCACATGCCGTGCGTGTCAGCAACCGCGCCCGATCTTTTCGCTGGCATGCTCTGACTCGTTTCGATCCTAGGCTTCTTGTAGTGGGTACTGCAGACTCAATAACCCAGGGTGCGGTGGGCCTCTTGCTTCAAAAATAGATATTATTACCGAGTTCCATCAGGGTGCTGTGCTCATGGGGTACGATGGAGATTAGCTCCTGCAGTGAGACAGGGCGAGGGTCAAGCAAAAAATGAGACAGGTGCGAGACGGGTGTCCAAAACAGTAATCGAATGTCCTCGCCTCATGACTGGTCCAGTCTGATAATCTTGATCTAACTCCGCTTTTTCTTGAACGGACAAAGGAAAAAAAAGGGTCATACTGTGTGCAATTTGAGCATCGGCATGATGCACAATCCGGACAGGCACGGCTGAGTCCAAGATGTGGAGTTCGCTCCTTCCATTCACCTCCCAAAACCGTGAGTAGGTAGTATTCACTCACTGACCCCCGTTGACCGTGACTCCGGGAACCACGGGACTTGAAGTTAGGGTTTCATCCGCTCGCGCAGGGAAAAGGAAGCGATCAACAACTGCTGATGTATCCTGGTCATGGCGAGGACGTCTACCACGCCCTGGGCCACCATCCTGTGTAGCATGTGAGTGAGTTATGCCCTACCACTCTGACGTCGGTGCTTATAAACTGCAACAGATACAGGCCTCGTCACATTCTTTTTTACGCCTTAGCCCTGCTCACTCATTCGCCTCTTGGAAGCACCCCATCGATCGTGTCTTGTATACATCATGTCCTCCCACTCTCAATTTACTCCAAGGCTACTTCAATTGAATGACTATGTTTCCCGTGCGGTCGCTCACCGTTATGTTTAACCGCTAACCTTACAGACCAGCAGTCGTTTCAGTCGGTATAGTTGGGTACGACTACGCTACGCTATGTCTTTGTGGTCAATTTCCGCCTGCGATGATCATTATCCTGCAGCACTCACCTTCTCAGGAGAGGTCTCTTCTTTTTTCTTTGCAATCCATCATTTTCTGATAATCACCACAGATAAAGTATGTTTGGGTGGGAATAAGTAGATCTGAATAGTTACGGAGTGGCTGACATCCCACAGCGCAGAAGACTGACCTGGGAGTCTATAATATTCGTCCTCGTACGTATGGTCTCCGGGGGTTCTTGATCCCTGCTGTCGTTTGACTAACAACTCTAGCAGATTCGTTACGGTGGTCTTTGCTGGTTTATGTAGGTGCAGTTACTATCGTTTAACCGGATGGTATGTCGATGACGATCCAATCCTCGAGTCTTAGTGCACTCGGCAGGTTTAACCTTGCGGCCCGATGGCTTATCAGACTGACCTGACTCATCTACTGTGCCCGCAAGCGGTGCTTCGTTTGTACCTGGCCCTGTAAAAGTTAGTTTCTCCCCTGGTAACCCTGGATTACTAGAATGACTGAGGATTTTTGAGATGTATGCACTTCAATTACTGGCCAATCAAATGAGCAGCAGCGTTGATGGTTGTATAGGTGTATGCGCAGCACATTGCTCTCTGCAGTATCAGAGTGATCAAGTACGGTATTTCCACAGGTACTACACTCTAGTTGGTCACGACATGGATATTTCGTGTATGTTTCGCTGCTGTGGACTGTGCGTTTCTGTACCTGAAACTGAATTCTTCACACTGAATTTCAATCTCAGTGATGATGATCCTACGTGTCTATGCAATGTGGAACAAATCCAGAAAGATCCTCTCCATCTTGCTGTCTATTCACATAGTATCAACCACTATTTCGATCATTCTGGCAGTAATGTGTGAAACATACATGT
Organism: Boletellus ananas; assembly: GCA_038089895.1. Taxonomy (NCBI): domain Eukaryota; kingdom Fungi; phylum Basidiomycota; class Agaricomycetes; order Boletales; family Boletaceae; genus Boletellus; species Boletellus ananas. Next base: position 60,050 of record JBBPLS010000066.1, on the reverse strand, counting down.
CGGGTGAGTCTCGGCTTGAGTCTCTGGTGTCGTCCAATCCTTGACGTTAATGATCGTCTTTTTTTTTTCTTCTATACCATTTCACAGCCACAGTTGTCGAAATTCATGATCTCTCTTTTTGCAACGTTGCATTGAATGCACCGTGGGCTGGGTATGCCTATATCGTACTCATTCCGCGATTAATCCTAGGTGCTGTACTCTTTATTCTCGCCATTGTCATGGCCTCGAAGGAGTCGGCTGAGATGTACGAAGTAACAAGGCAACGCCGGCATAATCGGTACATCAGACTGTTGGTCAAGGATGGCATCATTTATTTCCTTGTGTACGTGCCGCCCGTCCTCACTGTTGACGATCACGTCGTAAACTAAACCGTCGACGTAATTTCCCAGCAACTTGGCCTACACTGTCGTCTTCATGCTCCAGGACGGGCCAATGGTCGACAACACCTCCGTCCTCTTCCCGACCGCGGTGTCGGCTACGGCAATCTGTCTTATGCTGCCTCGGCTCTTCATCAACGTGCGGAAACTACACGAGCGTACCGCCCGTGGTGACTTGTTGGCGTACGGCGTCGACGGCGGGTTCGGTATAATGTTGCGCCAAGCCCGGGCTGCGAATCCAAGCGCGACCGCGCCCCCAGTGGTATGTGTGAACGGCATATGGGGCCCGGATGCGATCGTGAATATGGGTACAAGCCTAGAGGACGTGGAGGAGATCGAGTTGGACGTGGTCGAGGGGAGTGCATGTCAGGTTTGAAGCGGGGGCGTAAAACCAGCATCGAGGACATACTTTTCTTCCACTCAAACTGTGATGGGGATATGTATCCATCTATGCGACCCTCCTTGTTCTATGGTGATCTGCTCGTTGGTCCGGGTTTCGTTTACGTAGGCGAAACTACGAACTGACCTCGATATGTCCCTTTTCTTTTCGTACTTGTTCGGGTAGACTACACTCTGTCCCCGGACTAGTTCTAGTCTCGGAACCCTATCCCATTTAACACTGCAAGGCATCATAATGAAGCCTCTCACTGGAGGGCTATGCTTTAGCTATCAGGGCTACAATCGATCTACGCAAGGCCTTCACTGGGAAACCAAAACGGCACCAAGTTGTATGTTGTTGTCAACCGAAAACCTACTGCATTCAACCTTGTATCAATGTGCGCTTGATTGAGCAGCAAGGGAGGATTGTCAGTGCGTCTCAAGTCTCTCCCCGGCGTTGTTTGGTGCTTCGAACTCGATCAACTCGAGAGGTAGTGCTGTTCTGGCAGCGTTCCCTGCATCCACTGTGGCCTCGCGATGCGGTGGTTCTTGGCTCTTTCGGGAAAGAATGGTCGGATAGGAAAAAAAACAAACGAAAACAAGATGGACACTTGTCGTGGCTTGCCAAGAAGACATCTATGATATCCGCCAGCTCGCGGCAGCACAACGTTGAGAGTTCTCTCGAAGAGGACACGTTGGCCGGAAGCCTGACAGTTTTGCGGAGATGCTTCGAGTCGTCAAGCTTGTCGTTCCCATGAAGGGGTGCGGGCGTAGAAAGCTCATTTGGGAGTGATGTCAATCCCACTGGTCAGCTTCCAAGAAAGATTGGCGATGTTTGTGCCGACAAACAAACGCAATGATGGGGCTCGTGTTGTTCCGATACCAGCCTGAATATGCCTTATTTCCTGCTGTGCCATCTCCCTCTTGACCTAGTGAAGCGAGCGGCGATAGGATTGGATTGTTCGTTCGTACGCTCTTTACCGAGCACTGGCCTAGCATCAATCATTGATTCGCCGCTTGATCTTTCCACAGGTATGCTCTGGTTTCCCCGGTGGTGCGTGCTCCAAGATCACCTTCGGGATGCAGTGGCATCAGCGCCCTCGCCATGGTTCTGTGCCAAATGTGGGGCATCGTCGCCAAAACCCTGTGGCCGGCTTTTTTCGTGAAACCGAGCGACCGTCGTTTGATCACCGGAATCTGGTTTTTGAGAGGCAAACTACTGGCAGATTCGTGTGTCCACTTCCTCAAAGTGGACTGACTGGAGTACCTTGGTTCAGCATCGCCAAACGACGTGAAACAGCATTGTTTCCCCGGGGTCTGCCGTTTTGCATCGACGGTGAGTCCTGCGATATGAGCGCTCAGAGCACCACTGGATTCCGCTCGCCGGGGGTAGAGCAAGCAAATCCTTCCCCCAGAAGCGTGTATACAGCTTGGATGTGGCGATGCGCGTCTTTCACATTCTATTGTCGCTCGCTCGGGTGGCGAGGACGGCCCACCCAGGTCCGATGTTAATTTGGCCTCGGGCGCCACATGGCAGCCAAAAGCCCAATAGACACTCCGGTATGAGGTATCCTCTGCACGGGTGCTTGCGGGTGATTGCTTGTCATGCGCACGCCAGGTGGGAGGACTCTCCATCCACCATCGCTTCCCCTCCACGCAATCAGTCACCTCCAGGGTGCGCCTTCAGCACGGCTTGGCCCCTCTGTTGTCTGATGTCCCGCTCTCGAGGTAGGGCTTGAGACTGGTAGCTGATACCCTAACCTATGGGAAGCCCTCTGATGAGAACGTTCGCAGGCCCAACATTGCCCTCCTATCCCTATCCCGTTCCCATTTCCTGTCCATTTGGGCTGCCACCCTGTGCAAACTGTGACAACATGAGCGAGCAAGCCGCGCCTCTCTTGGGCGTTACACAGGATCAACGTCAAGGCTCCTGGATCTCAATATACTTTGTTCCGAATATGTCATAGGCGACGGAATGCCGCGGCTTTGCCGTACCGCATCCATGATGAAACAAATGGTTTGAGCCACATCGTCCCGCAGAACAGATATAAGCACCACTACAACGTTGCATGTAGCCAACCGGGGATTCCACCCTACCCTCAGGCTTGTTTGCACTCAGGCTGCTCCGCAACTATCGATTGAACGTGCCTTGTACACATCATGTCCTCCTACGCGCAGTCTGGTCTAAAGTTGTTGCAATTCAATGACTACATGTCTCGTACGGCCGCTCATTGCTGTACTCATCCACCAATCTTATTGGCTATTGCAGTCACGTCGATCTGCATAGTTGGATGTGATTATAGTATGTCACACCCTCCTTCCCGTCTAGTCCGCATTCAGAACAACCAATATGCTACAGTTGTTACCTTTTCGAGAGAGGTGTCCTTGTTTCTTCCCCTCTGCTCATTTCCCTTCTGACAACCTGCCAAGGTTGATTACATTTGGGTCAGAACTTACAATTGTTAGGCAAGTACGGTGTTGCTGACATGCCCGCAGTGCAAGAGTTGGACCCGGGCGTCTGCAATATTTGTTGCGGTGTGTAGAAGCTTCGCTGCACACCGCGTTCCGACCAACGATACCAAACATAGGTTCGTTATGCTGGTCTTACTTGGATCATGTACGTCCAATCGGTTATCATTCATATTAAAAGTATGTGGACGCTGATCCGGTTGACAAGCGTTGGTGCAGTCTGTAAGCTCGGGATTACAAATCAACGACGTCGAGTGGACTGATCTCACTCGTCTATTGGATCCACAGTTGGGTCTTCATTCGTACCCGGTCCTGTCAACGTGAGTTTCTCCTGGACTGTTTGCACCAGAGCTGTTAGCACAATTGACAAATGCATGCCAATACAGACGTATGTATCCGACTTTCCTCGGTCAGGCAGATGTACTAATGACGATTGGCCAGGTGTATGCACTTCACTTCAATCTGCGATGTCAAAATGATGGTTCTCTCAAAGGTACTGTACTCTATCTGATCACGACATGGTCATTTCAGGTGTTTCTTGCTGGTGCTGATCGTGAGTGTCCACACCCGAAACCCGATCCTTCAAAATGAGCTTCAATCGCAGTGATGATGACATTGCGTGTTTATGCGATGTGGGATAAACGCAAAATGATTCTGATTTTCCTGCTATCTATTTACGTAGTGCAGACTGTCATTTCGTTCGTCATGGCAGGGTTATACATCAATCCCAATACCTACTTGTCCGGTGCGTCTTGGTTTCAATCTCGTGTCAATGAAGTCTCAACTTCGTCATCCATTCTCGTGTAATTTCACTTCCTAGTCGCGGTAGTCGAGATCCGAGATCTCGCGTTTTGCGATGCCGTGTTGAACGTTCAATGGTCCTACCACGCTTATATTTTAATAGTCCCTCGGTTAACTCTTGGCGTCCTGCTTCTCATCCTCTCTCTTACCCGGGTTGTCAAGGAGTCGGTCGAGATGTACAAGGCCACGCACGCGCAGCCCAATCAGCTTTTCAAGCTCCTCGCCAAGCATGGCATCCTGTACTTCTTCATGTACGTTTCCCTCGCCTCGTTTTCACCGTCCTACTTTCACGTCCTGCCTCGTTCTCCGTGCTAGCCTGCGAGACTGATCTTTGGATGAATCTAGCAACGTGGCCTACAGCGTCCTTTCTATTCTCCAAAACGGGCCGATGGTCAATAGCACCTCGATGCTCGTCGTCGTCCCGGTTTCTGCTGCGGTCGTATGCCTCGCGATGCCTCGATTCATCATCAGCGTACGGGAGCTGTGCGACAGCCGTTCCAACCCTGACACGTCGTGCGGGATTGACAGTGGGTTCGGGATAATGTCGCGCCATGATGACGTCGCGGGTCAACTGGGGACTGCGACGGTCTTCCGTGGCATTGTTTTGGGGGACGAGATTGTGGAGGAAAACGCGGCGCGCTCAGAGCGTGAGGGGGTCCAGTTGGCTGTGGTACACGTCGGGTCTCAGCGAGAACCTTTGACGGAGGCCCTGGAGGTGTGAAGGGCTCCGACGACGGAAGAAGGACGGGATTGTTTCATGGAACACGATTGGGATATCTGCGATGTCCTGCCCCAAGTTGTCTGCATGGTACCGATGTGTCGGATCGATTTTTATTGCAATGACGCTATCCAACTTGATATATGTCCCCCTTCGTGGTGCCGTGCACCATACCTTGAGGACACTCAGCGGCGAATGATCGATGGAGAGAAATAATCAAGGTACGCAACTGATGGTCCCACTGGTGTCCATCGGACCGTTTCTCGCATGATCATCGCCTTCACGGGAAAAATCGATGTCAGGTTCTTTTCTTCTCTCCAGGAACAGTCGTAGAACTGGTTTACCGAGTCGTGCGCGCCTCTGCTCATCACCACCACGGGGGCACCGTATCACCACGGGTACCGAGGGAGGCAAGACGGCGGTCGTTTCCTGGAACGCAAGACACAGTGGCTTATGGGGCTGTCGGATGTCGCAGCGGTCCTTTTTCGCGCTGTACTTCTGCTGTGAGTTCAGCCCTCGTCCCTCCGAAATGTTGCTGGTGCTTTATCTCGGGACAAGAAAGTGCAAAACAAGCACAAGACGAGGAGCCTACATATCACGACATCAAATACCCACTGCCATGTGGCTGTCCTCTTTTACAAGGCCACTACGCCCGTCCGATAATCTGGAAGATTCTGAATTCGGGAGACTAGCTGGCTTTCTTTCATGCGTTATACGGAGCTCTGGCTACTGTTCACTTTGCCAGGGCGAACGACACGAAGGGATTGGAAGACTGAGGATATTAGGTGCGCATCTACAGGGATTACTGGCAGGTCGGACACTAACGCCCATTTAGCATGTTCCGGGTCAACATCCTGTGCAAGTTATTGTATGCACTCCATATTGGCAGTCCGACACGAGGTCTCAATGGTATTTTCCATTCTGGCTCCTCGCGACCCTTGTGAACTGCTGCAGCGGCCCTGACGGCGGTGCAGGGAAGATAACACTTCGTCGTAATGCTCCGTCTGCTCCGCACGACATCTTGTATATCTTGCTGGTGACCTCCTACCCTCGCACACTCCCCCACCTCTTGGAATTGCAGCTTGGACGTGTTTTGTACGCATCATGTCCTCCGACGTTCGATCCACTCTAGAATTGCTCCAGTTCAATAACTACGTGTCCCGTACGGCTACTCATCACTCTGTCCGATCACTATCTTATACACGAAGGCAGTCATGATGCTCTGTGCAGTAGGATATGACTACAGTACGTTACATTTCTTTCTGTTCACCTTTCACCCAGAATGGTTATCATCATGCAGTCCTCACCTTTGCGAGAGAGGTATACCAGCCCCCCCCCTTGCTACCGGTTCACCGTCTGATGATCGCCAAAGATAGAATACGTTTGGGTATGAAGGTGCCAATTATCGACCACGTATTGGGTTGCTCACATCCTGCAGTGCAAGAACTGGACCTGGGGGTCTACCCTATTCGCTCTGGTCCGTACGTCCTCTGAGGCAGCCCAAGGCTACATTTGCTCAACTAGCGACTGTGGTAGACCCGCTACCCTGGCCTCTGTTGGGCGATGTAGGTGTACAGTTATTTTCATCTGCGTCAGATGACATACCAACTATGATCCAATCCTCAAGTCTTACCGCTCTCAGTAAGTTGGCTGCAACCAGCAAGGTTGATCACACTGACTTACGTATCCACCGTTTCCAAAGATGGCACTTCGTTTCTACCCGGACCCGTTGAAGTGAGTTCCTGCGTTTCATATCCGATCCGTTAGAATGACCATGGGCCCTGTTCCAACAGACGTATGTACTTGAGTTTTCCAATCGAGTAAATGGTAGCCTTGACAATTGAGCAGGTGTAAGTACTGCAGCTGACTCTCCGCGGTATGAAGATGTCCGAATGTGAATAATCTCAAAGGCAAAACGGTCTATGTCACCTTGACCTGGGCGTTTCAAGTGTTTCTTGCTGCTGCTGATTGTTGGTTGCCATGATTAACATTGAGTTTCTGGAATTAACCTGCTCTCACAGTGATGATGGTTCTGCGTGTCTATGCAATGTGGAATCGGTCCAAGACGCTTCTCCGCGTCCTATTGTTTATTTACATAGTGCAGGCTGTTATCCCGGTTTGTATGGGAGTGATGTACATCAATCCTGATACACACTTACTAGGTGTGTCTCGACATAAATTTGTAGTATCGATGAAGCATTGACCCGGTTGTTTCTAATCCCATCCAGCGTCGGTCGTCCGAATTCAACACGTCTCTTTCTGCAATACTGTGTTGAATGTCCAATGGACCCCGGATGCATATATTCTGATCATTCCACGAGCAGTTCTTGGTCTCCTGCTCTTCTCTCTTGCTCTTATTCAGACGCTGAGGGAGTCGATCGAGATGTACAAGGCGACTACGCAATGGCAACCTAATCGATATATCAAACTCTTGGCCAAGCATGGCATTTTTTATTTCTTCGTGTACGTTATCCTCTGCCACGATGTCCCGTCTTTCACTCAACCGAGCTTTGGATGATCTCCTAGCAATGTAGTCTACAATATGGTCGCTATCCTCCAGGACGGCCCGATGATAAACGACCTGTTGATGCTCCTCTTGAGCACGGTCATTATCGCAGTGATGGGCTCAATGATGCCCCGGTTCATCATCAGCGTGCGAGAGCTGGCCGACCATGCCTCCCGTGGTGGCCTGTGTGGGATCGACAGCGGGTTCGGAATAAGGTCATGTCACGACGCACATCACACTGTGACGGTGTCTGTGATCCGGTTTGCAGAGGCCGCGTTGGGGCAGGATCAGATTGACGAGGATAGCGCGGTGGAGGATTCAGAGGCAGGTCGATCGGACGTGGTGCACGAAGGGTTCGAACGGGATCCATGTCGGTCGAGCGAGGGAACCAGCGTCTGAGGGCTCGACGACGGCAAAGGGGTGGCATCACCCGGTGTTTGACGTATGTATCTTGCATGAATGCAACCTGCTCTCTTGGCTCAAGTTTCCTTTCGGCACAGGAGGTGCGAGCGTACACAAGAGGTTGGAAACCCAGTTTGGCGCAAGGTTTCTTTTCTTTTTTCTTTTTATTTTTATATCCAATTATTGTCCTGTTGGGGTATTGTACCCTATGTAGGAAAAAACAAAGACTAGGTACTAAGGGGGCACCCGTGCCCCCACCGCATCCCAGGTCTCGTGAATGCCCCAAGCGATGAGTAAGTCATCGCCTGGTCCCACCGTTCCTGCCGGCTGGTTTTAGACATGCAGACCTCCGAATCGGCGGCGTCCTTGGTGGTAGCTGACGTGAAGGGGGGACGGCTGATGTGACGTGGCAGAAACAAATGGAGGCCACATAGTGGCACAGCATGGAAGGGGAGTAGGGGTGCGGTAAGAGAAGTTAGAACATAGGTAGAGAGGGGGGGAGGTACGAGAATGTGCTCAATGGGCGGAGGGCGCAATACAGTAGAATCCCCAGGTCTCTGCCCCCGACTTATTCTCCAGGTCGCCTGAGGAGCGAGAGCAAGGTTTCTTTGTCGGCATGCCCCATTCAATGACAAGATTTGGCTGTTGAGAAATCGCCTGGGATGGTCCTGTTGAGGACAAGGGACGATCGATAGTCCCTTGTGTCATTGAGTGATACAATAAAGAACCAATTTCCGACCGTAATTTGACTCCGCAGGCTAAACCGTGTCGTACACGCTGCAAGACGGCGTATCAGTCGTGCGGCAGTGCGCAACGTACCGCTGACAATAGTCGTTGCAATTAGCACAGTATCACGCGCCAGATAAACGCGACATTGATCTGGAGGTCGGCGCACCTTACGGACCAGTGTCAGAGACCAGACGATGGAGGGCGGGATTATCATCTTGAGGAGCGCGACGGAGAGCTACTCGTCTAGGCGGGGCGCTGTCCGACACCTAGAACGAGAAATTCATCGGTGTCCGTCGCAACGTCGTTCTTCAAACACTTGAACAGTAGGGAGGAGTGCCAGTGTTGGCAATCGTGTGACCATAGGGCCGTTGTTGTGATGCAGGGGAACTATCATGGAGAGTTGTCTGAGCAAGGACTTCGAGTAACCGGAAAGCCGAATAACTCCGAGTGCAGAAAACTTGGTTCCGTCCACCGCCTTCCGTGTTTCCCCATTCTATTTTTTGGTCTCAGGGATGCACTTGCGCCATCACCTTTTGGCTTGCATGAGGTGTACTCATGGAGATGGGGATGTCAATTTCGTTCGTTCACCCTCTGGCGATCGGTCTACCTTGCCTGTCTGATCGCTTGATTTTGCAGTGAATACGTTCCAATATCAAATTTCAACGTTGTGGAGCGTTGTGAGTACGATCCACTGAGGTGAGGCAGTGGCACTCTCGATGTTGTTTTCACAAAAGTCCCCTACGCCCACAATCCAGATTGCAATTGTGGCAATAAGGCACTACGGCGATCATTTGTTCTGCAGAGCGGGAACGAAAAGAAAATCAAACAGATGAGGGGGGCGTTTGAGGCAATTTGAACATCCAGCCATGCAGCCACCGATTTTTTGCGCGACCTGTGGGTCATTGCGTAATGTACATGCTATGTGTATGGGTGCTTACTGATGGCATCATTGTCCTGATGATAGCGGAAAATAAACAGGCGGCTAGACGACCGACGCCGTCGGGTATGAACGCTATTGGCACTAGGGTGACATAAGGCTTTGACGCCGCGGTGTCTGCTACGTTCCGGGCTAACTTATCGGTGACATCCTGTGCGAACGAAGGTCAAGAAGGCAACCGGATACATACATTTCGAACTGGAGTCTGTTCGTGTGCGGCACGTTGTCGCGATGCAGTGGGAGAAAGAGCCGGCACGTGTGCGTGAGAACGGAGAATGACCACCTCGATTCAACTGCGCCGGCGAAATTACCGTTGCCATCGCGGCCAGCGCTCACATACACAGGTCTGGCGGATGGTAGTCACACTCGCCACGTTGGCCAAGGGTCCACTCTGATGGCAGCCATCGACTTGGGGTCCCATAGACATGGCCTCAATGACATTCCTGAGTTCCTGGAACGTTGGCCCGTCCTGACCCTTGTAAACGAAGACAACACTTCGCTCAAGCTGTCATACCCTGTTTGCGCCACACACCGATTGTATATCTTGCCAGTGATTTGACTCCTACTATCGCGCGCTCCTCCACGTCCCAGCGGTGCTACTCGCAAGTGCCTCATATCCATCATGTCCTCTGACTTTCAGTTCACTCCAGAGCTACTCGTGTTCGATAATTATGTATCTCGTACGTTCACTCATCACCGCATTCGATCACTGAGTCTTATACGGTTGTGCAGTCATGGTAGTCTGTGTAGTGGGATATGACTACGGTACGCCACATTCTTTTCTGCTCACTTTTCATCGAGAATGTTTATTATCCTGCAGTCCTCACCTTGGCGAGAGAGGTATATCGGTTCCCCAGATCCCACCTACCACATTTACATTCGATGGTTTCATTTCTAAAGACAGAATACATTTGGGTATGGAATTGTCACTTGTCGAACATGTATTACATCGTTCACATCCCGCAGAACAGGCCCTGGGCCTGGGGATCTACCCTCTTCGTTCTTGTCTGTATAACGTCCGATGGCACGGCTCTTGATTACCTTTTCTGCCAATTAACAACTGTAATAGGTTCGCTATCCTGGTCTTTGTTGGGCATTGTAAGTGTACAGTCATCACCATCCGCATCGGGTGACATATCTGCAACATTTAATTATCAAGTCTTAGCGGATTCAGTAAGTTCGACCACGTATAACAAAGTTGATTTACATCGCTCCACTATCCACCATGTCCGCAGATGGTACTTCGTTTCTACCCGGACCTGTCAACGTCAGTATCTACACTTTACATATGTCTGATCCATTTGAATGATCGTTGATTCTATTCCAACAGACGTATGCATTTGAATATTCCAATCGAATGAACAGCAGTATTGATAGCTGAGCAGGTGTAAGCATTGCACCTCGCTGTCCAGAGTATCAAAGTGACGAAAAATGGAATGTCAAAGGCAAGGTAGTCTATGTTGTCTCTACATGGGCGTTTCAGGTGTTTATTGGCGCTGCCGATCGTAAGTTGCCATACTTGAAATTGAACTCCTGGCAATAACTTGTAGCTGCAGTGATGATGGTTCTGCACGTCTACGTGATGTGGGATCGGTCCAAGATGATCTTTCGCGTCCTACTTTTTGTTTACGTCGTCCAAGCTGTTATTCCGATTGTTTTGGGAGCAATATACATCAATCCCAGTACCCATTTACTAGGTGTGTCTCCGGATAGATCCGTGGCGTCAACGAAGTATTAACTTGATGATCCTGCATTTCTTCATCTCTTTCTCCAGTTTCGGTTGTCCAGATTCAAGATGCTTCCTTCTGTTATGCAGTGCTGAACATTCCGTTTGCACCGGGTATCTACGCCGTCGTCGTCCCGCGCCTAACACTCGGCATTATGCTTCTCACTCTCGCTGTTACTCGTGCTTTGAAGAAGTCGGTCGAAATGTATAAAGCAACGAAGCAATGGCAGCTTAATCAGTATATCAGACTCCTAGTCAGACACGGTGTTTATTACTTCTCCGTGTACGTTTTCTACACCTTTGCATCGATCCCTCGCCACTGTCACTTCATTCCATTTTTCCTCCCCCGTCCTCATTCTGATTTCGCAAGGCTGATTGTCACCTTTTCTTTAGCAGCGTCCTCTACAACGTCGTGGCCATTGTCCAGAACGGGCCGATGGTAAACTCCACCCCCATATTTGCACTGAGTACGCTCTCTATCGCGACGTTGGGCTCTGCGATGCCTCGGTTCATCATCAGTGTGCGAGAACTGTATGACCGTCCTTGCCGTCGTGGGCTATGCGGTATTGACGGTGGGTTCGGAATGACATCACGTTACGACACAAGTCAAGCCGCGGTAGTGTCTGAAATTAGATTCACGGCGATCATATCGGGGGAAGATGATCAGACCGAGGACGATGAAGCGGGAGAGGATCTGAGAGGCGAGTTGGTCGACCCCGGTGCACGCCTGGCCCGGTTAGAACGGGATCATCTTGAGGAAGGGATGGACAGCGTCTGAGGGGACACTGTCCATTTTGGGATCAATGCCGTCTACATCATGGTCTGATAATCAGTAACACGTGTATGCTCCTCCTGAACACAGCCAGCGATAATTGCAGTGATGCCTCAGTTTGTCACCCACGTGCGAGTGCTGTGCAACAGCGTCCCCCTCCCCCCCGCTGTGGGCTGGGCTGGGGAATGATGTCGCGTCCCGACGCACATCACGCTGCGACGGTGTCCGTGATCAGCTTCGTGGCGGTCGCATTGGGGAAGGACCAGATAAATGAGGACGGAACGGTGGAGCATTCAGAGGCGGGGTCAATTGGAGGTGGGCATCGGGTTTGGATGGGATTGCTGTTGCTCGGGCGATAGAACGAGCATCCGAGGGCTCAACGACGGCAGACGGACGGTGTCCATACGTGGCTGAGTTTTCTCGAGTGATACGGCGCAAGAACCAATGTCTGCGTGAATCGGCACTGCGGGTTGAATTGTGCTGTATATCCTGAAGACGACATGTCAGTCTAGGGACGGCGTGTAAATTAAACATACCACTGACGGCTTGAACGAGCGTTGGCATGTTCACGGTATCATTGGCTCAAGATCGACACGACGTTAGTCTGGATGTCGCACACTTTACAGCTGCTGGCTTGGCAGCAGAGGGAAGTTGTACGTGGACCGCGATTGGGAGAGCTATTGGGCCCCATCTGGAATGAAAATTTATATCCGTAACTATGTCGTTTGAACGATCTGGTGAGGCGACAGCGTTGAGGATCATCTGGCCATCCACTCACATCCCTGCGGCTCCTGAAAGCATCAGTGTGGGGGTTCTGAAGTGCGGAGTTGCCAGTGAAAACCCCTGGAAGAGACTTTGCTGAATGCGTGGCGATTGTGTCCAGGTGCTCGGCAAGCCCATTATTTTGATCAAGGGGAATCTAGGGTGTTGCGGGTGATTGGTCTAGGAGTGGTCTGAGATAACGACAGCTGGTCTGAGCAAGGATTTCCACCGGGGAACCGAAACAGTGCCTGACAGAAAATTTACCTGTGCGCGCTTGATCGGGCGGCAAGCAAACACTTTCACATCCCCTACTTCCCCACCTCCTGTGCTTGTCCAAGTCTCAGTTCAACGCACAATCTACCTGGCAGTTCCATTTCGACCATCTTTCGTGTTGCGCCCTCTGATTTCTCTGCGATCCGCGACCCACCATCGCCTCCAGCTAGCGTGAGAGTCAGGCAACCAACGGAGTCAAGTTCGTGTGCTTACCCCCGTTAGATCGTGTGATGGCGTAGTGCGTACGTTCCAGTATCGATTTTCTCCTCAACGTTGTTCGGTTTTCGAGTGTGATTGGCTCAGGTGAGGCAATAGCACTCGTGGCATTGTTTTGACAAGAGTCCCCTGCGACCACGATCCTGCGATGCGGAAACTGGGTACTACGTGGATCACTAGTTCACCCAAGTGGAAACGATTGAACAAGAACGTAAAACAAACCAGTGGAAATGTTCGTCTGCCAAGGCGACATCAAGACACCCATCTTTTAGTTCCTCGTGAGATTGGCCAGTTGGTCACGGTGTGCTCGACGCTGCTGGTTTTCAAAATTAGATTTGTGCCATGTAGGAATACTCATTGAGAGCACCCCAGCCTGAGCTGCGATCGCTCTGGGGCGGTGGCAGGGGGAACAGAACAAGGGTCACTGGTAGACGACCAGTAGCTTGGGCCCGACGTATCCGGGCCTGGCGCGTTCTGGACCTAGTCGGGAATCAACATCCCCCGTGAGCGACAATCAAGCATCGGATGCTTACACTTCAAATTGCATGCGGCACGTTATCGCAATGGGAGCTTCACGTGTGCGTGCAAACGGAGGGTACTCAACTCCTTGAAGACGACACTCACCCCTGCTATGCCAGTGTATGCCTAGTGCCCGCCTTGGCAGTGGCGACATCAACACGAGGCTATAGATATGGCTTCAACGATAGGTTCCTGGAACGTTGGCCCGTCCCGACCCTTGTGAACCGTTGCCACAGCCCCACTGGCACGTTATTGAAAGAAAGACAACACTTCAACCGAGCCATCATGCTCCGTTCGCTCCATACATCGTTTTGTATATCTTGCCAGCGATCTCACCCTCCACCATCGCACGCTCTTCCACATCTCTTGGATTGCTACTTGAACGCGTCTCATACACATCATGTCATCCGGATCTCAGTTCACACCGGAACTGCTCGCCTTCAATAACTATGGATCCAGTACGACTCTTCGCTTCATTTGATCACTAATCTTATACACTGGCGCAGTCATGACAATTTGTGTGGTTGGATATGACTACGGTACCTCGCATTCTTTTCCGCTTATTTGTCATCCAGAAGGATGATCATCCTGCAGTTCTTACCTTCGCGAGAGAGGTAGATCAAATTCTCCCCTGTCACGTTCACGTTCGATAATTTCCTTTCCAAAGGCAGAATATGTTTGGGTATAGAAGTGTCATCATTGAACATGTACGACGTCACTCACATGCCATAGCGTAGGAACTGGGCCTGGGGGTCTATCCTGTTCGTTCTGGTCTGTACAATGTCCCACGGCGCTTGTCTGCTCTTTTGTCGACTGACAACTGTAATAGGTTCGCTACCCCGGTCTTTTATGGGCAATGTAGGTGACACTCATTATCATTCGGTGACATGTCAGCTATACCCAGCCATCCAGTCTCAGCGCACTCAGTAAGTTCACCACGACCAACAAAATGTATTTGCATGTACGCCATATTCACAGATGGTACTCCGTTTCTGCCCGGACCCGTCAATGTTCGTCCCTTAGTCTTTATATTATCTGTCATTTAAGTGACCATTTGTTCTGCTTCGACAGATGTATGTATTTGGATTTTCCTATCGAGTGAATGGTAGTGTTGATAACTGAGCAGATGTAAGCATTGCACCTTGCTACCTGCAGGACCAAAATGACGGAGCGCGCCATTCAAAGGCAAAACAGTCTTTCTCGCCTTGACATGGACGTTTCAGGTGTTTATTGCTGCTGCCGATTGTGAGTTTCCGCCCACAATATTGAATTCCTCAATGAATCCCATTCACAGTAATGATGGTTCTGCATGTCTATGTGATGTGGAATCGATCCAGGACGGTCCTTTGGGTCCTACTTTCTGTTTACATTGTCCAAGCTATTATCCCGGCCGTCTTGGGGGCGATATACATCAATCCCAATACTCACTTGTTGGGTGTGTCAGTATCATTATGCAGGTTAATGAAGTATCAACTCGACGGTCCTACATTTTTTATCTCATTCTCTAGTCTCGGTTGTCCAAATTGAAGGCGCTTCTTTCTGTTATGCAGTGCTTGATTCTCCATGGGCTCCGGGTATCTACGTCGTGATTGTTCCGCGATTGACTCTTGGAATTATGCTTCTCGTTCTGGCCATCACTCGGGCCTTGAAAAAGTCGGTGGAGATGTACAGAGCAACGAAGCAATGGCAGCCTGATCGATACATCGGGCTGTTTGTCAGGCACGGTATTTATTATTTCTCCGTGTACGTCTCCCTTCTCTTTGTCACTTTATTTCATTTCTCCTCGCTCGTCTTCACCCTTTATGGCCTCGCAAGACTGATCGCTGCATTATTTTTAGCAACGTATTCTACAACGTCTTAGTCATTGTCCAGAACGGGCCGATGGTAGATTCCGCCCTCATATTTATCCTGAGCACAGCATCCATTGCGATGTTGAGCTCTGCGATGCCTCGGTTCATCATCAGTGTGCGGGAGTTGTACGACCGTCCCTTCCATAATGGGCTGTGTGGGATCGACAGCGGGTTCGGAATGACGTTGCGCCAGGACGCAAATGAAACCGCGATGGCATCTGAGATCAGGTTCGCGGATGTCATATTGGAGCAGGATCAGACCGAGGAGGACGATGAAGTGGTGGAGGATCTCAGAGGCGAGTCGATCGAACTTGGTGCACGTCTGTCCAGGTTTAGCGACCGGGACCATCACGGTGAAAGGGTGGAACCTGAGTGTCTGAGGCTCAAGGGCTGCAGGATTGCGGAATGACAGCGTGCATCTTCTCTTGGAGACACCGCCTAGATACCTTTGGTGTCACATGTCCAGCTGTAGAACGATGCAAGCCGTTCCCTTGTTCCGTGTTTGCACCACGGAACTAGGACTCCTACGATGGCGTGGGGTCGGGACCCGGTCCGCGGCCAAACGAGCCAGACTGCAGGTGGGGATACGTTCACCCGATCCTGTCGGACTTTAGGGGAATGCGGATCAGCTAAAGCATGCATGTAGAACGTACGCATGAAACGCGGTGGGACCGCACATGGAATGCCCAACCTCACCACGAGGTTCGACTCGGAATAGGTTACTTCTTCTCGAACGGCATCCGTGCATGACGACAGCCGCCCGGCGAATGGTTCCATCCAAGACCCTTGATGGGATTCTGCATCAAGGAATGGCGCTGCGGTCATGGTCATTCATCACGTTCGTCGGCTAACGCGCGGGAAATGAGTGAAGCGTGGCATAGGGACAATGCGGCGGTCTGCGGTGGTTAATGAACGTTGCAGCGGCTTTTTAACGCGTCGTCCCGGGTCCTGCTGTAGCATGGGTTCGTGACACGCTTTGGCTAAACGCGCGCGCTTGAACAAGCGCAGGGCAGCTGTGGATACGCAGCTCCGGTAGCACCCCAAGAAAATACTCTACATGTAGCTGGACGTGGATATGGAGTCTGAGACCTGAACAAGGGCGCCCGTGCGACCGGGGTAAGTGCTATGTAGGGCCTAGGCTACAAGTTGGAAACAAACAAATGCAAAGTCATCCCGGCGTTCGCCTCGACATACATTTCATGTCCGTCCGTTCCCTTGATTGTGCTCCATTAGGCAATCTTCTGATAGCTGGCGCTCGTGTTATCCCATTCCAGTTCACTGCAGGTCACCTCGTCAACCCTTAGACTGGGAGTTACCTTCTATGCGGGTGTGATGTCGGCCAGGTTCGTTCGTCTATTACTGATTGCTCTACGTCGTTGAATCGTCTCAAAGGGGTATTTCTGCTCCCTCTTTCACGTTACTGGATGCTACTCGCGTGACCACCCCGGGACGAAACAGGATCCTTGAGTATCCGTGCCCACAGTCCAGGGATGGCAATGTAGTACCACACAAGTTGGCCACGTCTAGAAGGTGGGAAGAACGGGAGGAGAGAGTATCAAGATGTGCGTTATAATAACATCGGTGTGAGTACTCGCGTTAGGGATACATTTTACTGAACGGGACGAACGCCTAGGGCGCTACAAGGCTTGGGGGCCACGAGCCACGTTTAAGTACGTTCCCATCCAACCTCCGGCGCTGGCTACAAGGAAGCGCGCAACTGAATTAGTCCATTCCCTGCGCAACGTACGTGAGCACGTTATGGCTGTGTCCTTCTCGGGAGGACACTTGACATCATGATTGGCGCTTGCAGACCAGACTGAGATTCCCACATCCTACGTAGGATCCCGCTTGGTCCGCCATGACAGTGAACACTGACCCGCGGCCTCACATACCACCATATGTTCTATTCTTGTTCACCATGGTATTTGTAAAATGCCTCTCCGACTCCGTCAGCTTCGCACGATATTTTGTATATCTCTCCAGGAAGTCTACCTTCATCCCCCCTCGTTCGCTCTCTCACCTCCCGGCAGCTTCAGTCCGAACCTGTTTTGTGTGCACCATGCCCTCCGACTTGCCCTTCACTCTTCAGTCGCTTCGGCTCAATGACTACATGTCCTGTGCGCCTACTAGCTATTTCATTCAATCTTCAATCTCAGAAACTAGTGCAGTGGTGGTGATTTGTTCAGTCGGGTATGACTATAGTATGTCACGTCACTCTTCCTGTTCAATTTCATTTGTGATAAGCATTGTCTGGTAGTCCTTACCCTGCCGAGAGAGGTATTTCGGAATTTCCGTTCTACACGTTCGGTCTAACGATCGCCAAAGGTAGACCATGTTTGGGTATGGCAGTAAGATATATCGACCAAGCATGGTGTCGTTGACAACCCACAGACTAGGAACTGGAGCTGGGGATCTACGATGTTCATCCTCGTCCGTACCCTTGACTACCTCACTTTTGTCTACTAAGATCGATAATAGGTTCGCTACACGGGTCTTTGCTGGGCTATGTAGGTACCCAGTTGCTCTCAATCGTATCAGATAACGTGTTGACTATGATCCCACCCTTGAGTCTTAGTGCACTTGGCAAGTCTAGCGCTCTTATCAATTGGGTCGGTCAGAATGATCCTGAAACTTATCCACCATAGACGGCACCTCGTTTATACCTGGGCCCACAAAGGTCAGTTCCTCTACTTTACGCTCGGTTCACCAGAATGACTGTGTTTGTGCTCCATCAGACGTATGCATCCGAATTAGTTGATCGAATGAATGGTTGCACTAACAGTTGAACAGGTGTAAGTATTGGATCTCCCCGACTGCATTTTCTAAGTGACGGTGTATGGTATCCGGAAGGCACAATAGTCTATTTCGTCATGACTTGGATGTTCCAGGTATTTCTCGCTGCGACTGACTGTGAGTTTCCATACCTGAGATCCACTGATTTCTAATCTTCGCTTCAGTGATGATGATTCTACGCGTCTATGCAATGTGGGATCGATCCAAAACGATCTTTCGCACCCTACTGTTCGTTTACATGGTGCAAACTGCCATCCCGATTATTATGGGAGCGATATACATCAATCCCGACACCCACCTGTCAGGTATCTCTCCGCAAATCTGTGTTACCAATAAAGTTCCGACACGTCCCGTTGCTTTCTAGTCTCGATCGTCCAAATTCGAGATACGTCTTTCTGCAACGTGATGTTGAACGTCTCGTGGACTCCCAATGCCTACATTCTGATCGTTCCACGATTGATTCTTGCTGCTATGCTTCTCTCTCTCTCTCTTATTCAGGCATTGAAGGAGTCAGTCTACATGTACAGAGCAACAAGACAGTGGCAGCCCAACTGCTATATCCAACTCTTCGTCAAGCATGCAATCTCTTACTCCTTTGCGTATGTCCCTTCCACCCTCTCTCCTCCGTCCGTCACCGTGTTTTCTTTCTATCCGCCTTGTTCTGGATGGTTTCGCCCAACTGAACACGATTTCTAGCCACGTAGCCTACAATATTGTCGCCATCCTCCGGGGTGGGCTGATGATGAACAGTGTTTCTATACTCTTCTTGAGCACAGTTACCACTGCGGTGATGGCCTCCATGATACCTCGGTTTACCATCAGCGTGCGAGAGCTGTACTACCGTGCTTTTCGCGGTAGCTCGTGCGCCGAGACCAGCAGCGAGTTCGGGATACCATTCCGTCATGACGTGCATCAGCCCGCGACAGTGTCCGCGATCAGTTTCGTAGACTTCACGCCAGAGCAGGACCAGATCGAGGACGACGGAACGACGGAGAGCTCAGAGGCACGCCGGTTGAAGGTGGTGCACGTCAAGTTTGCACGGGGATCTTGGTCGAGTGGTGGCACTGCTGGCGTCTGAGAGGGTGAATGATGGCGCAAGGACCAGTGTCGTTATTTTGGAATGCGACTATACTTCATGTAATACTTTTCTTGCAGCATACTCTTACTATATAATACGCTTGGTCGTCTTTCGAGCAGTTTTTCTAGGACGACCTTGGAGCATGGTTCTGCGGAGACACCGAGTGCGACGGCGGAACCACTCGGAGAGGTGTCGCTCGCATGCGCAACACGGATGACGTTGCATTGAAGAACGCGCATTGAGTAAGTATTTGGAATGGGTGGCCCAAGAACATGCCGACGTCAAAGGACGTTGTTCCCTAGATTCTGCCAGCATTTCTGTCGTGCATCGCCCCGAGCGTCCTTGAACGGTGTTGAACTCTTAGTACTACCAGGGAGACCGACAACACTGATGAGGCACGCACCACTGCCAGTCTCGATGCACTGGGTGCGGTACGAACCCTCTGACGACAGCCTCTGCGGAAACCAAAATTGTAACGCTGAAGCAACGGGCAATTTTAGCAACAGCTGCTGTCAACCGTCGCCATCTCCGCTGCGGGCGGAGTCGGAGCCCGAAAAGCACCTTGCCCTCGTCCCCTCGTTTTGCCTGACATCCCGTCGGTCAACGACGACACTCGCTTCGTCCTGCTGCGAAAATGTGCATGAATTCTGGTGGTGCGTGGCATCTGCGCTGGCTCGTGTTCTGCGTATTCACTCACTGTCACGTTGCCAAGGACCAGAACCCACCCGGCTCAGAAAAAGATGGTCCATTCATCCTTTTCCTTGTATAAATCGTACTTGTGGTACTACTGAGCTGTACGTGTTCAGGTAAGATGAGGAAAGGAGAGACACGGTGTCCAGGTGCGTACAACGACGTCAGAACGTCCCACCTTGATCTGGTTCGGTCGACTCGACTTTTCGTGATTAGTCGCTTACCGGCATCCATCAATCTATCTCCCGCTAGACGCGGTCGGTTTCTCGTCTTTTGTGTTTTGCGCCTTGTCCTCTCGAGGTGAGTTTGGCCTGCGCTGAGTTCTGCTTGTCCCAGTAACTGGAACGTGACGGTTCGGAGAAAGAAAACGCAAAGCCGGACATATCGACATGAAACTCGGCCCGAGGCTACCGGTCTTCCATAATATTGGCGCCCTGCGTTCAGCGGCTAACCACCATTTGGACGATGTGGGACTTCGTCGTGCTTTCCATCTATGGAAATGGTCTCACGCAAGGCGGACTTGTCAGAGTGCTGTATCTATGTCGAGTCCATTATCCTTTGATACGCCACGAATCTGTCCGAGAACGGGGGATAATTCGGGCCAGGTGTGATTGTGCAGCTCTACATCCACTGTCAGGGCGACTAGTCTTGTGGCCTTTGCTGCTCAAAATCACTCAGCATAGCTTTCCGGCACCTCTAGGTAAGTACCTAGTCCTGGAACTTCGAAGGAACTTCAGTACGTGGATCTCCTCAGCTCACGGACCTTGGAATTCCCTTGGCATGCAGTGTTTTGGATGACTCGACCGATTCGGACAACAGTATGCTGGTGTGTCTCTCTCTCTTTTTGGAGAGATCATATTCAGGTGTGCTCCAATACGAATAAAAGGTATGTACGGCATGTGACACTCTCAGCATATGGTCCTCTTGAGTGGACTGTGAGTTCAAGCACTGAATACTCAAGGTTTGCCTTGAGCATTCTGGGCGATCAGCATACACTGCATCCCTATGCCCTCATGTCTCCATCTGATATAACTATTTGTTACAGCTCCCCCTTATCTGCACTGCTGGTATCTTTACCAGAAGTACAGTCAGGTTGGGAGTGATCTCTGTCATTGGAGGTCATCTTTTCCATAGGGACAGTTCTTGTTGCACTGTTGTCATGTCAGTGACTTGCGACAAACGTTCTGTGCCGTTGGTTCACGTCTTTGGAAAAACATGATACGTGCACAAGT
Organism: Boletellus ananas; assembly: GCA_038089895.1. Taxonomy (NCBI): domain Eukaryota; kingdom Fungi; phylum Basidiomycota; class Agaricomycetes; order Boletales; family Boletaceae; genus Boletellus; species Boletellus ananas. The sequence continues at coordinate 38,822 of JBBPLS010000066.1, read as the reverse complement.
AACGTCTATTCACTCAACTGCTATAGACCGTAGGGTCGAAGTCGGAAGCCAAAACCGGCGCCTCCTCGAACTAAGGTCTGAATCCTTCTCTGCCACACTCCGGTACTTCCTCCGCATGGCCCAACGTCCAGGCCACTCAGAGCGCAACAGTGCCTGTGATCACATTTGCGAGCGTCGCACACAGGACAACGTCGTAGACGACCCCGTGCAGGGCCCTGAGGCGACTTGACTGGAGGTGGTAGGGAAGGATAGTGCGCTCGAGCTCGGATGAGATCTGTCCTTCGGGGGGTGCAGATCAGTTCTTACCTGTAGTGAAGACACTTTGCTCCATATCTGGCGATCATGCGCACTGCGCAGCGCAGATGTTGGGGGCTTGAGCACTCGCCCGGCTGCAGGCACAGAGTGTCTACGAACACGTTACGGCACCGATACCTAGATCAGTGGTCAGACGTGGTACATATGTATCGAGGTTAAACTGTCAAGGACGTTCAATGACGGTCTGTCCATAAACAAACACAAATTCATTTTGTTTGCATGCGATTGCTTCTATGTTTCCATCTTCCATCCCCTCGGCCAGAGCTCGATTTCTTCAGACAGATTTCTGGCAGCCATCGCTCATGGATTCTCCCTGAGGCCCTGCGAACCCAGAAAAAAAAGCATCTTCCTGAGTTCTCGACTACGGAGCGCAGGCTCTAAAGACGTTGGCCCGCCTATCCCCGAGCATCCGGTACGCACTCCTGCTGAATCACTAGCTCGTCAGCTGATTTCGGTACTAATAATTATACTGGGAGTTTAACCCTCTCGGCGTTGCTGGTGCTCCATCTTTGGACAAGAAAGGATGTAGAGGCACAAGGCAAGGCGCCAATGGTAACATCAAATTACACAGCCGCTGATTGACCGCCTTTACAGCTTCAAGCCCACTCCGTCTGTCCGACGACTTGCGGGAGACAGACCGGCTTATATCAATTCTCTCCTGAACGTTGCTGGATGCTGCGAGTGCAATCGGCTCCGGCGAGGTAGTGGCACTTTCGGCATTGTCTTAACAAGGGTCCCTTGCCCCCGCGACCCTGTAATGCGGCAGTGCGGTACTGCGGAGTTCATTGATCCTTTCGGGCGGGAATGAATAGACCGGAAAATAAACGAACGGATGGCATATGGGCGCATCAAGGGACTCGGCCCTTGACGCTCAGTGGGATCGGTCAACTAGCTAGGTCATGCTGCCTCTGCTGCGTTTCAAGAGTGGATTTGTGGTGCGCATGAGTATTTAGTGAGGGTACCATCGCTCACTTGCTCTAATGATACGATTATGCATACCATGAGGGTGACAAGCAAAGGGGGTTACCAGTAGAAGCCCGATGTCGTTGGGCATCAGTGTCATCGCAGCGCACTCAGGCCTGTACACTTTTCATTGTGGCCCGGCGCTTGCGGATCAGACAAAGATGCTAGGGATCACTGTGATCGTGCCTGATGCAACGCATGGCAGAGGCATGGCTTCGTTGATGGGTTCCAGGGACGTTGGCTCATCCTGGGTGACCCTTGTAAACCGTCGCCACAGTCATAAAATAAGACAACACTGCGTCCGTGCCCTGTTTGCTCCGCACATCATTTGTATATCTTGCGAACAGTTTCACCCCACCTTCGCGTACTCCCCCACTTTTCGGTAGTCGCTACATGAACGTGTCGCAAACTCACCATGTCCTCCGACTCTCCACTCACGCCGGAGGTGCTCCAGTTCGACAATTACGTGTCACGTACGGCCAATCGTCACCCCATTCGATCGCTAAGCTTATACACTAGTGCAGTCATGGCAGTCAGTGTGGTGGGATATGACTATCGTACGTCACAAATGCATTCGCAGTTCACATTCCATTCAGGCCAAGCACTGTCATACAGTCCTCACCTTTGCGAGAGAGGTATCTCAGTTTTTCCGCTTCCACCTGTTCACTGTCTGATAGTCGCTAAAGATAGACTACATTTGGGTATGAAAGTGTCGATAATCGAGGGTGTATAGTGTCATTCACATCCTACAGTGCAGGAGATGGAACTGGGGGTCTACTCTATTCGTTCTGGTCTGCACGACGTCCCACGGCATGGACCCCAACGAAATTTATTGTCCGCTAATAGTTGTCATAGACCCGCTATGTTGGTCTTTGTTGGTCAATGTAAGTATACAGTAATGTAAATCTGCGTCGGAAATCATGCTAACCGCGATTCAATCCTGAAGTATCATCATTCTCAGTAAGTTGACTATAATTAATAAGGCCGATAACCTGGCTCAACGCACCCGTTATATCGACAGATGGTACTTCATTTATACCCGGGCCTCTTAAAGTCAGTGCCTGCGCTTCATATCTGTTCTATTAAAATGACCGCACATTCTGTTACAACAGACGTATATATTTAAAATCTCGAATTGGACGAATGGTAGTATTGACAGTTGAGTAGGTGTATGTACGGACCTCACCGTCCACGGAATCAATGTGACTGAGCGTGGTACTCAAGGCATAATATTGTCTTTCATCACGACATGGGGGTTTCAGGTGTTTATTGCTGCCGCCGATTGTGAGTTCCCATAGGTAATAACGAATTGCATCATGAATTTCGTTCACAGTAATGATGGTTCTGCACGTCTACGTGATGTGGGATCGATCCAAGACGATCTTTCGCATCCTGCTGTCTGTGTACATTGTCCAAGCTGTTATTCCAATTGTTTTTGGAGCGATATACGCCGATCCTGGTGCTCACTTACGAGGTGAGTCTCTGCACAAATCCGTAGAATCGACGAAGTACTAAGTTGACGATCTTGCGTTTGTTCGTCACATTCTCTAGTCTTGGTTGTCCAGATTCAAGATGCTTCTTTTTGTTATGGAGTGCCGAACATTCCATGGGCCCCGAGCATCTACGCTGCTACCATGCCGCGATTAACACTCGGCATCATGCTTCTCGTTCTCGCTATTACTCAGGCTTTAGTGAAGTCGGTCGACATGTACAGAGCAACGAAGCGATGGGAGCCTAACAGGTATATCAAACTCCTAGTCAAACACGGTATTTATTACTTCTCCGTGTACGTCTCCCTTTTCCGTCACCTTTGTCTCGGTCCATCACCATTGTTGTTTCACTTCATTCTACCTTGCTCGTCCTCAATCTTGATTGCCTCGCAAGACTAATCGCTACATTATTTTTAGCAATGTGCTCTACTACATTGTAGCCATTGTCCAGAACAGGCCGATGATAAACACCGCCTCTATGTTCCTCCTGAGCACTATCTCTTTTGCATTGTTGTGTTCCGCGATGCCTCGGTTCATCATCAGCGTGCGAGAGCTGAGCGACCATCCCTTCCGTGATGGGAGGTGTTGGCTCGACAGCCGGTTTGGGATAATGTCGTCTCGAGACCCAAATAACAGCACGCCGATGTATGAGATGGAATTAGCATCGGAGCAGGACGAGAACGACGACGATGAAGCGGTGGAGGATCTCAGAGGCGACCCGGTCGACCGTGTTGCACGCCTGGCCAGATTTGAACAGGATCATGTCGATGAAAGGATGGAATGAGTATCTGGGGCCTGAGAGCGAGAGGATGGCAGAAGAACAGTACATGTATCTTTCATGATCAAGGCGTGTTTCATTTTCCCAGTTGTAGTACGATGCAACCTGTCCTCTTGTTCCAAGTTTGATTGCTTGTTCTGCATAGATTCGTCCACTCAGGCAAACAGATTATTTGCTGTAGAGATCTCATTGTCAGTTTATGTAACATTGCTTTTAGCGTTGAAGCAAAGCTGTTGGTCGTTTCTTGTGATTAGTATGCGGCCTTGGTATTTCAAATGTTTGTACAAGCTCCACCAACTCGGGAAACAAACAAACAAGTGCCAACGTTCCCATTCCCTGCTAGGACGGCAAGCACATCTCCATCAGCCATTGTGTTCTGTGCAGCTCCCCTTCGTTGCCTGTACAAATTCCCCTCGCAAATTCACTTATTCTAGTGGCAGTTATGCATGCAGAAAGCATCGAGCTGTATGAGACTCTCATTATATAATGTTGGTTATTGCTGATGGCAAAACAGGCGCTGCGACGAGAGCTTTCGCAGGCTCGAAACTACTTTACCCCACCTGCTACTTTTGTTGTCCCTGTGCGCAGCGACTCGTTGCGTGCCTCGTTCCCTGATTCCCCAGAGAGAAGCGGGGCGCCCGGCGGACGCAACATGCAGGTCCGCAGGTCGCCCCCATTCACACACTGACCTTGCCCCAAGTATATGTACATGCAACGCCAATCAAGCCCGGCTACTCCAGGAGGCAACAGCGTTCTTCATAGCGCTCTGACAGTCACTAAAGCCGTAGTCGTGCGATGGTAAGTAGGCATTGCTAATGTTTAATATTCGGCTCCATGACCAGCATCTCTTCCGGATCGAATGATCTTCAAAGTCTACATTTTTGGCAGGTTTCAACGTGTCCAGCTCGATGCCCACCTGCATTGGAACAGCTGTAATCTGTAGCCGAAACATCGACTACGAGTACTGTCGATACTCGTCCACCCGTATCGAGCCGACAGGATGAGGCGGGCGTCGATTAATGATATTGAGCTTTGGTCCTATTATGTACTTTGCTTGTTGATGGTGGTGCGATGGGCTAGAGGATAACGAAATGATCGTGCATCGCATCCTGTCATCTTGCTGTGCATTCCATCTGATGGCAGTGTTCATGAGGAGGTTTTTTACATTCATTACTTGCATGACGTTACTCACACAGATGTATTGCAGGAGGATGCTGCACCTCGTAGGGTCTGCATATGCTCGAGACTACTAGCGCTTCCAAAGTAAGGATTTACCCCATAGGCGCCTGGTGATCGCTCGGACTGCTGGCTGACGATGGGTTTGTTTTGTGCGTAGGATCAGCACGTTGACGGTGGCTATCCAATTTGATTGATCGATTCCCGACGAGATACTTGTCTACCATTGCCTTGCCAGATTTTCAGAGTGCTATGCATTGATGCTCCATCCTCAAGCTGGCATGCAACGATGTAGTAAACGGCTACGAGCACAGCAAATAGTGGCATAAGTACCGTCGTCACGATTTTCTGTTGGCGATCCCATCCTACCCTCGCGCGCTCTATCGGCTCTTCGTGTTTTGCGCTTCAAGTTGTTCATGGGCCATGTCCTCTTCGGACATGTGGTCCAGTCTGAAGCTTCTCCAGCTGAACGATTATATGTCACGTATGACCCCCGATCGTCACGGTGTTCGATTACCAATCTCGTAGAGCATTGGTGCAGTTGCAATTGTCAGCACAGTGGGATATGACTACGGTACGTCGAACCTTCTTGCCTGCTCGCTTTTGCTTGTATAATTGATATTATACCGCAGCACTCACCTTCTCGAGAGAGGTACGTCTCATTGTCCGAGTCTCCCACATCAGCGCCCGATTATTCTCTGACAATCTTTGAAGGTGGACTATGTTTGGGTATGAGTGCAACGATTATTGGGAAGACACTGACGTTCCGAGTCCACAGAGCAGGAACCGGAGCTGGACGTCCATAATCTTCGTGCTTGTGAGTACTTGAAATGTGCTCTCGGTAACTTGTTTTCGTTTAACTCCGAATGACAACTCCGACAGGTTCGGTATACCGGTCTCTGCTGGGCCATGTAGGCATACTGTCCCGATTCGCATGTTGATATGCTAACTTTGATTTGATCCTCAAGCACGAATGCGCTACGTAAGTTTAGCACTATAACTGACTCTGGTCGATTGGAACTGATCTTAAATACAGTCGGTTCATCATTTGTACCTGGTCCTGTTGAGGTCAGTTCCTTTGCTCCATACCTCACCTTCTAGTGCCACTGAGGCCCCCCTTCTGTCAGACGTATGGTTCTGAACTCCATGGCCAGATGAATGTCTGTATTAACGATTGAATAGGTGTACGCACACAACTTACATCATATGTAATATTAACGAAATAAGGCGCAACATGTCACAGGTACTGCACTCTATCAGGTTCAAACATGGATCGTTCTAGTATTTTTTTCTGGCGCCTGCTGTGAGTTCTACGCCTGATACCCGATCCCGCCAATGAATCTCAATTATAGTCATGATGATTCTGCGCGTCTATGCAATGTGGAATCGGTCCCGGAAGATCCTTTTATTCCTCTTGTTCATTTATATACTGCAGACCACCACTTCGGTCGTCATATCCGCAATTTACTACACACCCGATAGGTATATCTCAGGTGTGTATTATGATATCGTAGACTGTCGTTGCGGTCTCAACCCGGTGTGCCTACCTGTTTCCAGTCGCGGTGATCCGGGTTCAGGAACTCGCTTACTGCAATATTACACTGAACATTCCATGGTCTTTCTATGGTTATGTTTTAATAATTCCGCGATCAATTCTCGGAGTCCTGCTTTTTACTCTCACTCTTATCCGGGCGTTGAAGGAATTGGTGGAGACGTACAAAGCAACAAAAACATGGCATGTTAATCGATATACCAAACATTTCGTCAAAGATGGCGTCCTTTATTTCCTGCTGTATGTCCCTAGTTCCCGTTCCTCCTTTTGTTTCGCTGGTCATCAAGTCTCTTTCTAGGAATGTGTTTCGCAATATCACCGAATTTACGGACAGCGACCCCGTTGTACTCTCCTTGGTGAAGATCTCGACCTTGGTCATATGCCCCATAGTCCCTCGGTTCATCATCAGCGTGCGAGAGTTGTATGACAATAGGTCATGGGGGATTGACAGTGGGTTCGGAATAATGTCACGCGACATGTCTCAAAATGCGACCGTGTCTGCGATCGTATTCGCGGAAGCCGCACAGGGGCAGCACGAGATCATGGACAGAAACACGAAGGACTCAGAAAACGATGGGGCGCGGTTGAACTCGAACATAGTCGTAGACGGTGCATGTTAGGTTTGATCGATGACCCAGCGGACCCTGAAAAGCGGACGTGCAGAGTCAGTACTCCGAAACGGTGGAAAGGATACGAGATCGAAGCTCCTTGGAATATGGCTAGCATATCTATTCGCTTCCCCGGAATCGGTTTCAGTTATTCTTGCAACAACCCTGGCGACCGGTGCCATCACGTTCGGCTCCCCAGATGACATGGCAGGGATTTGATCGATATCTCTCGAAACTCCCGGCAGCTTCAGACGAAAGCGCTCTGAGAGTCTACGGATGGATGGAACTCGGATACATTTTGTGTCGAGTTTTATTCCTGCACAACCCACGTTCCGCTCCCGCTGTACCCTGAAGGCCTGATGTTACACCAGTAATGACCTGATCAGCTGAGATGCTATTGAATCAAAATCGTGATACTGAGATGGACGGTCTGACTCGTAACCAGGCACGAGTGAAGCGGCAGAGCAACGTCTTTGAACAAGCGAGAGATCTAGAGTGGCACGGCAGCGCGTCTTTCTTCCGCGCCACTTCGCGCACCCGCTGGCTCATCGACGAGCCCAGCTCGCGTTCGAGTTTTCACCCGCCCGCCGCACCCGTCCATGTTTGACCTTCCCTGGCGCTCGGTCTCCTCGCTCTCCACCGAGTTCCATTGACACCGGGCGTGGTGTGCGAGGGGTTTTCCCACCCACCCTCGCAGCTCACCACTGGCCCAGGTTTGTGGAGCCGGACAGCGCTTTGCGCTGCCGCCCTCCGCCTCTGCTCGTCACGGGTCACATCACACGAGCGACTTCCAAAGACGCAATTTCGCTACGAGCAATTGTCATCCGCCGCCATCTCCGCTCTGCGGGCAGCGTTGGCGCCCGAAAAGTGTCTTTGCCCTCGTTCCGTTGTTTCGCCTGACATTGCAGTTATGGGATTCGGCAGCCCCGTCGACGATTGTTGCACTATTCCCGTACTCGTCCGATGCCTAACATTCGCCTGTGATCGCTGATTTACGAAAATTTCTCATTCGGATCGTGTTTGTGCTATTACTCGTAAGATAAAGAAAGAAGAAAAATGGAGACCACTGCGAGCATCTTCTGTTTTATTTGACTCGCTGCCGTTTCCTGATATTCGGCCGCCTGCTCGTCTATCGGAGGACAGATGCAGTCGCCCTCTCGACCTTGATGTTTCACGACCTCAGTCGCAGACCCCATTTACGACAACCGCCTATGGACTTGTTTCGTGTTTTCTTCGGCCCCTAGTAACTGCAGCGGAACACGGTTGCGAACCACCGCTTTCAGGCTCGTCGCTTCAGTTCTCGACCTTGGACGTGACTGCCTCCCCACGAGGCCAGGGAGGTGACGGACAGCAAGAAAGGGCTAGTTTAAAGAGGCTCGGGGCAAGCGAAATGAGGACAATCCGAGGTGGGAACGTGGGACAAGGAAGAGGTGAACACGACAGAGGGAAAAGGCATGGAGTGGTGAGGTGGTATCTGCGTGGGCCTTGTCCTCACGCGAAGCCCTACAAAAGTGGCGACAAAGGAAGACATTGGGAGGTGCAGCAGGCAGAGGGTTTGCAGACGATGTTTGAGGTTGCAGAGAGTTACTTAGCATCCGGCATCCCCATCCCTCTCTGTCATACTCTCCGGCCAGTACTCCAACCCCGTCACGGGCACGGGCATAGCCCCCGAAAACGCAATTGTGGACACCAACGCCGCGCTCTCATCAATGGCGATGGCGCCTTGCGACCACACCCCACCGCACGCATCACGGTAGTACAGCTCCCGCATGCTCAGGATGAACCGGGGCATGATCGGGCACATGATCGTGTACGTGATTGAGCTCGTCACGAGTGGTGCAAACGTGTTCAGCGTGATGCCACCCTGGACGATGGTGCTGATGTTGTAGGCCACATTTCTACGAAAGAAAGGGGGGAAGTGCATTAGCTTGGGTTACGTGAAGCCAAGTTGGCGACGGAATGAAACTCGAGCAAGTGAGAGGGTGAAACGTACAGAAAAAAAAACAGAATCCCCTCCTCCACAAACAGTCTGAAATACCGATTAGGTTGCCACCGTCTCGTTTTCTTGTATAATTCGACTGACTCCTTCGAGGCTACAACAACAGCGAGAACAAAGAGTATAACACCGAGGACCGATCGTGGAATGATAATAACATTAGAGTATAGGTTCCATGGGATGCCTAATGCAGAATTGCAGAGAACGTATTCGTCGACGTGCATCAACATGACTGGTGAGTGAGACAGAAATTTTGGAATAACTAGGTCAAGATTGCGCGGACACTCCAGAGTTATCTCCAAACACACCTGACAAGTGTGCCCCGGGAACAATGTATATCGCTGTCATAACAATCGAGATGACTATTTGCACCACGTAGATGAACAGGAGGACGCAAAGGATCTTTTTCGATCGATACCACATTGCATAAACACGCAGGATCATCATCACTGCAGTCGATATTCAGTAGTAAATTAGATTAGAATTACGCCGACTCACGGTCAGCAGCGGCAATAAACACCGAGATCGCCCACCACATCACGAGATAGGATATAGTGCCTTGGAAATGTCATGCTTTATTACAGATTGCGCAACGCTATGCTTACACCTGTTCAGTTGTGAACGTTGCCACTCTGTAGGACGAGACAATCTAGATACCCACATCTGTCGGGACACAGCCCTTAGTCTAGCAGATCAGATACAAACTAGAGACAACTGACTCTGACTGATGCAGGCACAAAGGTGCAACCACCTGGTGGCGTGGCGTACACGCGGAATTAATCTCATTATCCCGCCCAACGTCCGGTGCTAGGCTTACTGAATGCAAAGATACTTTGTAAGTCAGAGTCAGCATACCACCCATCAGAAATGATAAGAACTGTAGACATACAAGACCCAACCAAGACCAACGTAACGAACCTAGGAAAATAGTTGGTTGAGAGAATATCAGCGGATGGTCCGAGTCAAAATCCCTATAGAGCATGAGCGTCATACGTACAATGACGAATATTAGAGATCCCCATGTCCAGTTCTTGCGCTGTCAGACATCAGCGTTAGATATTCCCCATGATTCACACGCTCATACCCAGATGTAGTCTATCTTGAGATATTGTCAGAAAGGAAACAGGCGCCGGAGAGGAAATCGACATGCCTCTCTTCCCAGAGTGAGGACTGTGGGCCAATGCTTGCTCTGAAATGAGAGTGTATGAACGGGAACGCACTACGCACTATAGTCATATCCCACAACGCTGACGGTCATGACTACATTGCTCCAGAAAATTAGTCACCAACTGCAGTTGTAGGTAGACATACTGGTCGTGTAGTTAGCCCAAAGGACAAGCTGCGAAGGAGAATGTATATCGGCAGACATGGCGAAGGGCCAGCGAGGATGAAGTCGGTTACATCTTACGCCGGAAATTCAGGTTATATATCTCTGGATAAGACGCCCAGTAGACGGATGATTACAGTGGGCTTTACCCTTGGGGCCGTAACGTCGGATAAATATTTGGATCTTGACAGCCGCATCATGATCGGGCGGCTGCCGCGCGTTGCTACGCAGAACCCACCTGGCCTAGACGTAATCTATATTACCAACACCCATGATCAAACAATAGAGGTCGCACCGCGTGAGATATGTTCCCACGAAGTGTAGTCCTCGGAGACCGACCGAGCCCCAGCCAGGGGTTGGAAGATGATGCTGTGCGATTGGTGGGCGCCAATCAAAAAAGCGGGGAGAGCCAAACATTTGTGGCTGGATCTTGGCTAAAGTTTGCACTGGACGTACCAAACAACAGTGTGCCGTTACGTGCAAATAAATGGCCTTTTGGTTACATCGATAGCGTAAACCCCCCGACGACCGCAATAATAGCGCTAGCAAGACGTCGGCGCACGGGGCACCGGGAAGTAACTCGACGTCAAATACACCGAGCGAGTTGCGAACGTCGCTATTATTGCTGTATGCATATGCTGTATAAGAGCCAGACCATCGGCCGCTTAACCACTACACCAAGGGTTATGATACGGAGTGATGACTGAGTGTCCCGGGGGGTACATGTACTGATTGTTTTTGGTTTAGCCAGAATCAGATAGCTTGAAATCCTTACATGCTAGTTGCGACGGCCATACGCAGGTACGATGTAAGATCCTTTCACGGCTCGACCTCCAGAGAGCCAGTTTCCTTGCCGCGCTGATTTCGTCCGGTGGGCCGCCGATGTGAAGCAAATGTTCTGATAACTCGACTTGGATGATGTTTATCTTCCCTTTATAATGCGCGCCACGATTGGCTCGACTTTTTCCGGGCCCTGTTTCGGCGACTAACTCGCGACCAGTGAACGGACTGGGAGCGGTATTGGATCGGGGCCACCCGCGCCCTAGCACCCATGTGGTTCCATCTCGTGTACACTGTCATTCCTCGAATCCTCTTCCCCCCTGAGTCGGTCTCAGTCTGACATCTTTACCAATCAATAAGACGCACGAATTAGCATGCCCCGCATAGAGCGGTCGCTCCACAAATGGGACAATAATGGATTAAAAAAAAAAAAAAAGATGCACGAATCCAATCGGGTTAGAGTGCTAACCCTCGTCATTGAATACCATTTTCCACGGACAGCTCGTAAGGATCTGGGATGCTCAACGAATGCGACAAAGCTATCCCCGCCAACAGCAGGGGACCTGATCTAGGAGCAAGACTAGAGTCAGAGACGGATGCGTTGCCAGCGTCATGCAGACCAAAAAGCGTAGCATGGAACCGAGAATGCGAGACGCACGAAAACAACATTTGACCCCTCAACCCGCATGGTGGTCCGTTGGAGTTCGTCCCCAACACAAAGCGACATGCAGCCCGAGCGTCAACGTCCACCGTAATGTCTGTTCAACTTTCATAGTGGTGCTTTAGGAGGTGGTCCAGCATGGGTAGGACCAGGGCGGTAGCTGGAAGGTTCGCACCGATGAGCGATGCGATCGAATATTGCAATGTATTTGGAGCACCCGTCCGAACAGACATATATAGGTATGTGAACACACTCAAGCATCGTGTTGAGCCTTTCCAAGATTGAGTCCGGCGACGAGCGATACGTTGTGTAGTGACTCACCCAGCCTCCCGATGGAGAGGCCTAACCTGGAGTAGGCCCCAGCGAGAGCAAGGCCGACACCAAGCGGTGCGGTGATGGTCGATGGACAAGCTACGGAACACGGGAATGACTACCTACGAAGCCTCCAGCCACCGCGCCAGGACTCCTGGCACCGCTTCAGGGGAGACCCAGGACCAGCTCTCATTGCCACGCCAATGATTCATGTCTTGTGAAATGTTGCTCAGAGAGTAACGTTATACTCCGATTAACGTATCATAACCCTCTGCAATATGGACGTCCGTGGAGCAACATGAGTGGCCCCATTCGATTTATGTGATCACCCAGCGAAACAAATGCAGCAAGCACCCAATTTGCGATGCCCTTGCACAGCGCGAGAAAGACAGAGCCCTCTGAGAACATGTGCTGCCGCCGTTTTCCCGACCGTCGTGCATGTACGAGTGACGTTCAGGGAACGAAAGAGCGAGTGTCGTTCATCGGGATCGTGTATTTTGAGGGGACCATGTACATCATTCAACATCACGAAGGTATCCCGTGCCAGGAATATGGTCAGACGGCAGTCAGTGACGGCGGGGGATACAACACTGACAACGATTGCTTCAATGAGCACATCCTCGGACAAGTAGCCAGCGACACTGATTAGGGGGTTGTCGTCGGGCTGTTTTCTCCTCGGTATCTCGCGTAGACGGAGATCCGAAAAGAAGAGATTTTCTTCAGTCATTATTGATTCCGGCGGAGACTTCCTGCGAGGACGGCGCTGTAGAGACATGAAAAGAGTGCTATGGTCCCATTGTATCGAATCACAGCGTGATAAGAAACCGTGTAATAATGGAACGGATGGTTAGCTACAGAAGCCGCTGAACAAGTGGAGATCATTCCCGAATCCTCATTGAAGTGCCCAATCATCGGTACACCGTCAACGGGCTTGATGTTCTGAGGCTCTCATACTTTGTGTAAGGAACGCACGGCGTTCGCGCACAGCCGTGTCGTCAAAGTGCGTCAGTGACTTCGCTACGGACCACCATTTCCTGCGCCTTTCTCTCTTTCATTTCTTTCAGTCTTTCATTCTCTCTTTCTTCTGTACCACGAAGCTACCGTTTCTATAGTTCCCTTAATCTCGTCCACCCTTTTCCTATTTAGTCGCGACACGAGGTTCTTTGTCTGATACAGTATTTAGATGCCCAGTGCGCCCATGTAAAGCAGCAATATATTCCCCACCGAAGCATCGAACTCGTCTCACATTCCTCTCACATTCCGTTCTCGATCCTACGAATCAGCTTACGAATCGACGACGAGCGACTCGTGTCCGCTTGTGTCCGGATTCCCGCGCACTTCGCCTATATCACCTACCCCTCTCCTGTGGCTCAGTCGCTTTCCCCATCGAACCCACATCACCGGTCGCCGACCCCCGTCGACCACCTACATTTGTTTGAGCTGGTGCTGGCCACATTTACGTTTGGACGTCCAGCGGGAGGTGGGAGCGGCAGTGAGGGTGACGGACCAAAGTCAGAGCCGTTGGATATTTGTTTGTGCAAACCGAATTCGGGTCAAGCAAAAAACGCTGATGCGGACGCTACACTACCCCAGACGGAATCGTTCCTTGCCATCACTGTGCATTCTTGTCCGTCTACTTGTAAAGTCCCCGACGCGCAGCAGGTATGCCGTCACTTGAGCACTCGTTGTCAGGAAAACCTGATACGTGTGTGCCTCGTCGGTCCACCCCAACTACTTCCGGAGGCAGTCACTAACGATTGTAATATCGTTCTGACAGCTTGTGAGACTGATTTCATGTGATGATAGGTGTGTTACCATCGCTATTACCGAAAGGCATCACTGATGCCGAACAAAAATACTGAGACTCGTGCCCAGCGTCCCTTGGATCCAACGACCCTGCTTCCGGGAGATTCTAGCTTCCAATGTCCACCCAAGTGCCGTTGATTGAAGATACGTCAAATAATCTGTTTGAATATAGCTGTTTTTCGCAACCATGAAGCCCCGGGTTCTGTCGTAATCGCCCACTCGAATGCAGTAAAGTCGAACAAGGGATGTGAACCGAGTGGGCGTCAATCAGTGGTATCAAGCCTCGCTGCCTCAAGGCCAGCTCCTAATCATGACCCTGCACGCGTCCTGCCATCTTGCTGTGCATGCGCACAGCCATGCCCCCGAGCGAGCCGAATGTCCACTTGCAGTTGCCTGAGGGGAAACATGTTGCACCCCATACAGAGACTCTACCTGCAATCACGATCAGCGCTTTTGGAGGTGAACATTTTTCCGGTAAGTATTCGGTGAGCACTTGGACTGACAGGCAACGATGCTCTTATCCCGTGTGTGGTATAAACTTTGATAGCTGGTATCTAGTCTGAACCCCGAGACCCTGGCATGGCTCGTTGTCACACGAGATCCGATCTCTGGGAAGAAAGGAATCGTGGCAAATAGCGCACGAAGTAGATGGTATATATGAGTGTCGTATCACAACATTCCGAGCGAGCAACGGTAACACCGTCCCATCCTCCTCCCCCTTTCTTAACACTTTGTGTGAACTTGTTGTCTATGCAACATGTCCTCCGACTTGCAGTCCAGTCTCAAGCTTCTTCTGCTGAACAACTACGTGTCACGTATGGCCCTAAGCTCGTTACTGTACATGACCATTGATCTTATAGAGCATTGCAGTCGTAATGGCCAGCACGGTAGGATACGACTTTAGTATGTTGTGCCTGAGTTCCTCCTGTTGTGACATTCACTTATAAATCATCCTGCAGTGCTCACCTTCTCAAGAGAGGCACGTCTCAATTTATTGTCCATTCACCCTCTGACGGTCTCGGAAGGTAGATTATATTTGGGTATGACGTAACGAATTTTAAGCAAGTACTATGGTTCTGACTTTCTGAGTACGCAGGGCAGGACGTGGACCTGGGCGTCCACAATATTCATACTTGTATGTGAAAGTCCCAAATGTGGTGCTCTTGGCAACCTGATTTTGATGGCTGACAATTCTAACAGGTCCGATACGCCGGTCTCTACTGGGCCATGTATTGCAGTTCTCATTTGTAGTGACAATATGTTGACTTTGGTCTGATTGCCAAGGACATATGCATTAGGTAAGTAAGCTTAGGATCACAAATTACTCAAACTGATCATGACTATGCATCCGGTGTAATCATATCTGCAGTTGGTTCATCCTTCATACCTGGCCCTATTGAAGTCAGTTTCTTCACTTGGTACTTAATTTTCCGGTACGCTTACTAGTGTTTGTGTTCTATCAGACGTATGGATCCAAATTCAATGGAGATTGAGCCAGATAAACAACTTGAACAATGTTGATGGTTGAACAGGTGTACGCATACCACCTGTGCCGTCTGTGATGTCAATGTCATACCATATATTTGAAGGTACTGCGCTCTACCAGATTCAGATATGGGCATTTCAAGTTTTTCTTGCTTCCACTGATCGTAAGTTACCAAGCCTGAGACCCAATGCGTTGATAAATTCCGATTACAGTGATAATGATCTTGCGGATTTATGCAATGTGGGGTCGATCCAGAAAGATCCTTTTCCTCCTCCTGTTCGTTTATATGGGACAGACCACCTTCGCCATCATGCACGCGATTTATGACAGTTCCAGTACCGATCTGTCAGGTATGTCTCCGGATAGCATAGCGGCGTTCATGTGGTCTCAACCTGTTGGTCCCGGTCGCAGTGCCCCGAATTCAAGAACTCGCTTTTTGCAACTTGGCATTAAACACTCCATGGACTATCAATGTTTATTCTTCAATAATCCCGCGCTCAATTCTGGACGTCCTCCTTTTTACTCTCGCTCTAGTGCACGCCCTAAGGGAGTCGGTCGAGATGTACAGAGTAACGAAGACATGGCAGCCTAGTCAGTACACAAAACTCTTCGTCAAGGACGGCATCCTCTATTTCTTCTTGTGCGTCCCTGGTCTCGCTCTCTCCATCAGTTTCTCGGGAACAACACTGGTCGTCTGATTTCTCTCCCTCTGCTAGGCACATGTTTCCCAATATTGCCGAGATCGCAACCGGAAACCTTGTTACGCTCTTCCTCGCAGGGATTCCGCATGTAGTCATATGCGCGGTGATGCCTCGGTTCATCATCAGTGTGCGAGAGCTGTATGACCGTGGCTGTCTTCAGTCCTATGGGGTTGACAGCGGGTTCGGGATAATGTCACGCGACATGTCTCAGAACGCGACTCTGTCTGGAATCGTATTCGCGGGAGCTACCCCGGAGCAGAACGAGATCGTGGACGAAAGCAGGGAGAACTCCGAGATGCGGTCGAACTCGGTCATCGACGGCGCATGCTAGGTTTGATCGTGACTCGTCGAATGGATCCCGGAGGGTCAATATCTTGGAATG
The DNA here is from genome assembly GCA_038089895.1 of Boletellus ananas. Taxonomy (NCBI): domain Eukaryota; kingdom Fungi; phylum Basidiomycota; class Agaricomycetes; order Boletales; family Boletaceae; genus Boletellus; species Boletellus ananas. The sequence continues at coordinate 22,489 of JBBPLS010000066.1, read as the reverse complement.
GTGGAAGAGAATATACGAGATCGAAGATTCTTGGAATATTGCTGGTCTATATATGTAGCGCAGTCGTCTTTTCCCTCTGCTGAATGCTACGCTTGCATACAAACCAAGGGCCCTAGTTCTGACATTCCTGTCCTCCCCGGAATCGACATTTGTTCTTACAAGAGTCTTGGTGACCGTTTCCATCACGTTCGACTCCAGGACACGGCGGGGAAAGTTTCAGTGGATTCCGCGGCAGTATGGTGAGACGGCTTAGGTGAAAGGGCTCACTGAGTCTACGGATAGAAATCGCTTGACGCGGTACGAACGATAGGCTGATGACAGCGATTGCCAATATATCGCCCCAGCGGGACCTGTTGCAAGTACGAAATACTCAACATATATATGCTCAAAGAGAGTACTTCTGGCTCAGCGTCGTTGTGTCCACTCCAAGAACGAGATTGGCCCGTCAAAGTATCTCTCGATCGGAGTGCGCAACGGACCACGTCGGAGTCTGAGTCCAAATAACCTTCGTTATCACTTGTCCAATGATGCCCTGACCGCCACGCTGGAGAAGGAAAACCTTCCTGGTTCCAGAAGACATGTGTTGATCATTCTTTGGTGTAACCTCGCTCAACGAACTGCATATTTCCTTTCCTATATATGTACGCCGTTCTAGCGGCAGTCGTATGCGTTTGACTTCGCCGATCTAACACAGTATTGACAGACGACAAGGTGTAGGCGTCGTACCTTACTTTTCACAGAACAGAGGTGATGGAATATGGTATCCCAAAGGCATCATAATTTGTCTTGCCGCGTTGCAGGTGTTTCTTGCCACCCCGGATACCCCCATAGAATCGGATACCTCACCGTGAATCTAGTCAGTGATGATCATTCTCCTTGGGATGCGACTCGCTCTGATGTTATTTTTCTTGATGAGGCGATGTCTAGACGGCCCTTCTTATTTAAGATTCTTTCAGCTCGAAACAGACTTGGAACCAAGCTCTCTCGGGACGACATGTCACAGTGCTGTCTGCATGACCGTGCGATGCGCGTCGATTCGCAATGTGTAATTCAAAGGAGTGGTGGGGTGGTACTGTTTTGAAATAGACACATCCAACCGTTCGTATCTCTCGACGGAAGCAGTAGTATTTCCGATCTATAGGTTTCTCTGCAGTGCGACAGCAAGGGCGTGTGACTACGTCATTCTATTCTCGCGGGAGACGGAACGAGGCGATGGCAATGGCGACAGAGAGTACAATGAGGCGGTACGATAGCGATGGCGAGGGAGCGCGCGCTGTGGTCACGGCCGCCGAGGCTGAGAGGCGGCTCTTTGGAAATCTCGGGCCTCCAAGTGACCTCGGCCCGGCCCGTGTGAGCTTGGCTTTAACGGCTCAGGCCTTTTATGCCGGCCCGGTATCTTCGACTGCCTTTCAATGGGATGATTCAGCTCGATCTCCCCGGATGAGTCTGACGTTTACCGTGCCATTCCTACAGAATTTCTGCGCCGCCGGTCAGGTACCATGGAGATCAGCCCCTTCAGGGTAGGAAAACAGGACAAGATAGGACAAGCCGAACAGTGCAGGGCACACTGGGCGTTTAAGAGGACATCCGCACAAAAGTCGTAATTGTCGGCTCTCTCCGAGTCTTTCATGAGAGCGGAACGAACAATTCTCCGATCTCGAACGTCTACTCTTCCAAGAGGCTAGCAAAAAAGCATCAGACCACAATCCGAAGATATACTGCGATGAGGGTGCTCTACTGGATTTTACTCCCTCCGACGGCAAGGAGAACAGCCTGAGCACGAAGAATCCGTGACAGGCCTCTGCCGGCATTCGACGCTGGGACGCCACCAGGCACACCTGCCATGTTCTCAGGCTGGGCCCACATGATCCAACTCCTGTGCAAACTAAGTTTTGTACTGGTGAGCATGTATTTCGCTTCACTTCGAGATCGCACACATCCTCACGATCAGCGCTTACAGACAAATGACGCTTTGCTTGGCAAGTAGGGTCCACTTTGGTGGCTGTCCGCTCGAGGTTGAAGGGAAGTGGCTTCGTGTTCTGCGACGCTCGTAAACTTTCGTCACAGCCCCGATATTATTGACGGGAGGAGAGGGCACCGTCTCCGGCTCCCAGTCGTTGCGCTCCGTCTGGTTCGCACAATGATTCGTATATCTTCTCGGCGCGTTCATCCCGCCCTCACTCGGCCTCGCACCTCCGAACAACCGTGTCTTGTACATATATGTCCTCTGACTTATTGTCCACCCTGGGGCTACTCCAGTTCAATAATTATGTATCCCGTATGTTCACTCATTGATGCACTGGGTCCCATTGCTAATCTTATGTCTTGCAGTCATGGTAATCACCGCAGTTGGATATGACTATAGTACGCCATCGTATCTTCCCTCTCGCTCACTCTTCATTTACGAGCAGCTTATAGTCCTCACCTTTTCGAGAGAGGTATATCTATATTTCTCTACTACCCGTTTACTCTCTGACGATCTCTCAAGGTACGACATGTTTGGGTATGGGAGCGACTATTGATCAACAAGCATCGCGTCGTTGACACCTCTCAGTGTAGGAGCTGGACCTGGGGATCTACCCTATTTGTTCTCGTCTGTATTGCATCCCATGGGTGGCCGTTGACCTGTTGACTAACAGCTCGAGTAGGTTCGTTACACCGGTCTTTGCTGGTCCGTGTAGGTGTACAGTTATTATCGTTTGTATCGGACAATATATCGACTATAATCCCACCCTCAAGTCTCGGCGCACTCAGTGAGTCCAGCACCGAAATTAGGAAGGTTGACCACACTGATCCTGGATATCTGCCGCTCAACAGGTGGTACTTCGTTTTTACCTGGACCTGTCACAGTCAGTCCCTATGCCGCTTGTCTGATCCACTAGAATAACCAAAAGTTCTGTTCTAATAGACGTATGCATTGTATTTTCCTAATAGAATCAACGGTGATGTTGACGTTCGAACAGCTGTAAGTGTCACCTCAGGTTTGAAGTGTTAAAGTGACGAAACATCGTCTCCCAAAGGTGCCGTAATCTATCTCATCTTGATGTGGGTGCTTCAGGTGTTTCTCGCTGCTGCCGACAGTAAGTAACGCTGCCTGAAGTCGGATCTCTCACGATGATATCAATCACAGTGATGATGGTCTTACGTGTCTACGCGATGTGGGATCGGTCCAGAACGATCCTTCATATCCTGCTATTCATTTACATGGTGCAAACTGCAATTCCGATCGTTTTAGGTGTGATTTACATGAATCCCGGGACCCACTTGTCAGGTGCGTCTTAGCATGCATCTTTGGCGCTATTCACGTGCCCAACAAGAGATCCTGTTTGTCTTGTAGTGTCAGTCACCCACATACAAGATGCCTCCTTTTGTGATGTTGTACTGGACATTCCGTGGATCCCGAATGCCTACATTCTGATCGTTCCGCGGTTAACTCTTGGCGTCATGCTTCTTGTTCTCGCTGCTGTCAAGTCCTTGAAAGACTCAATCGAAATGTACGGAGTCACGAAGCAATGGCAGCCTAACCGATACATCAGCTTGCTGGTCAAGGATGGCATTGTTTATTTCGTTGTGTGCGTTTCCTCTCTCGCCCTTTTTCCCACAACACTTTTCTTCCGCCTTCCTCGACGCGATGGCTTTGCAAAGCTAATCTTCAGCCGCTTTCCAGTAACGCGGTGTACAATATTGGGACCATTCTTCAGGACGGACCGATGGCGAACAGCACACTGACGCTCCTCCTGAACACGCTCACCTTTGTGGCGATGTGCACCATGATGCCACGGTTCTTCATCAGCATGCGAGAGCTGCATGATCGTGCCACCCACGGCTGGTTCTGTGGGATTGATAGCGGGTTTGCAACGTCGTGGCCCACCGCTGCGAGACAAGACGCGACCGTGTCCGTATCTCCGGTGGGGTTCGCAGAGGTCGAATTAGGACAGGATGAGACCAAAGATGGTGTGGAGGTGGATTCGGAAGCGAGCTGGTCGGACGTAGTGCACGACAGGTGTGTACGGTGGCCTTGGTCGAGTGAGGGAACGCGTGTCTGAGGGTTGGATGGCGGGGGAAAGAGCGCACAACAGTCTCGGGATCAAACCTTGTCAGGAGGAGGCGAAGGGACCGTCTGCAGAATGATCAAGCCTGTTGCTCGCGCGCGCGTGCAATACGCGTCTAGCATGTGGAATATATGGTCCAAGGGGGACGCGGAGACGCCGTTCTGAAAGGGTTACCTGTCCGTTCGTGTCTTCCGATGACATCAGTTGCATGTCATTATGAGCCTTAACGTGCATGGGCGAAAGGCGGAGACAAGAGTGACAGATACGCACCGCAGCAGGTAGGATGAGACCGCAAAAGCAGCCATGAAGAGCAATTTGGTTGACTGCGGTTGCCAGACGGTGATTTGGTTCGGAACCAACCTGAGAGGAAGACCTGAGAACGACCGGTAGTGCTGTGGGTGCCCCACAGACCTCCCCTAAAGTTCGTCACATGTCGTCGCAAGCTCATTCAAGTCGAGTCGGAACTCGGAAATGGGCTTTCACACCCGAACTCGTCAGTGTCGCTGCTAGCAATGCTTGATTTATCCTGCTGCATACGACTCTATCGTTTGAATCCCTCGAAGCGGAGAACCGTCCGGGAGAGGTGGACGGAATGGGTGGAAAGGAGAGTGGAAAGCAGGCGCATGTAGCAATATAACAAGATCCTGGGTGCGCATCCAACCTCGCGCCAGTACTTCAAGAACCGCAACCACAGACCTTGATCCCAACTGATCTTCAATCGTCTTGGCCAATCTTCGACACCCTTCGCTCGCGTATTTCACGCGAATACACTGCGAATTCTCGCTCCGTTGCTTGTTATGCCGTGATCTTGGCTTCGGCGTGGGGTGTGGGATAATCGACTCCTCATCTGTCCTTGTACCAGGCGCCAATACTCCCGAGTACCTCAAGCTTAGTTCCGCGGATTTGTAGGTGGCATTCCCGACATTGTTCCGATAGAGTCCCCCCGATTGCGGCCCTGCAGTGGCAGTGGGGCCAGGAGCCGGATGATACGAGACGAGCGTCTACAGCGATATGAAGCCCGAATACAAGGATGCGCAGTTGCCATTGTTCGCATCACAATGATGCTGTGCAAACAGTTGTATTCACGAGCACGTTGCGCTCCACTCTGAGGCCACATTCGTAATCACGATCAGCACCTACAGGCCGAATAAACGGTACTCTTGCTTGGGATGTAGGGTCCACATTGATAGTGGTTACCTATCTCGTGGCCTCGAAAGTGGGGCCTCATGGGTTCCGTGCGGGCTCATTTTGACCCTTACAAACTGTTACCACAGCCCCGACATTGTAGACAAGGATTCTTCGTAATGCTCCGTCTGCTCCGCACATGGTTAGTATATCTATTCGCTGAGTTCACCATCTCTCATTCCCTCACCTCTTTCCGATAGTTGCATGCGTCATGTCATCTGATATACGGTCCGCTATGCAGCTCCTTGAGCTCGTGGACTACACTTGCTGTATGACCACCCTTCATTCCTCTCAGTGACCAATCTTATGGGCTAGTACAGTATCGATAATCAGTGCGGTGGTATATGACTATGGTGCGTCATGGCTTTCTTCCTGTTCACTTTTCGTTGAGAATGTGTGCTATCTTGCAGTTCTTACGTTTTCGAGAGAGGTACCTCCATTTCTTCTGCACTACCTACTCACCGTTTAATGCCTCGGGAAGGTAGAATATATTTGGGTATGAAAATAACAATCACTGAGTGGACGCCGTGTTACTAACATTGTACAGCGCAGGAACTGGACCTGGGCATCCGCGATATTCATTCTTGTGCGTAAACATGTGGAGTCCCTGAGCTTGTTGGCTTCCAGTTCGCAATCCCCATAGGTTAGGTACACTGGTCTCTGTTGGGCTACGTAGGCGTTCTGTTCTCATCTGCGGTGGATCCTGTACTGACTTTGATTCCATCCTCAAGCGCCGATGCATTACGTAAGCTCCAAATTGCTGTGGCCAGTGATCGAGACTGATCCGGCGTCACGTATCCATCCACAGTTGGTTCTTCCCTTGTACCTGGTCCTGTCAACGTCAGTCCATTTGAGTCTTCACTTTATGTTTGAGTTTACTAGTGAGACTAAGGGGCGATTCTGACAGACGTATGCATCTGAATTCCTCGACTGGATAAAGGGATGGTGCTGACATTTGAATAGGTGTACGCGTAGCATATTATCCTCAGCAATATCAGAGATTAACAGAAGTCCTTTAAAGGTACCGCACTCTATCTAGTTACGCAGTGGATGACCCCCGTGTTTGTCGGCGCCGCTGACCGTGAGTAGCCATGTCCAGAATTCGGTTCTTTGCAATGAACGTCAATGTCAGTGATGATAATCCTGCGTGTTTATGCGATGTGGGGTCAATCCAAGAAGATTCTTTATGTCCTCCTGTTCATGCTCATAGGGCAGACTGTTATCTCGATCGTCGTGCAGGCGGTGTTTGTCAAGCCCAACATCTCCTTGTTGGGTGCGTTTCAGGATATGGCTGTACCGTCGACGCAGTCTCAGTAGGGTGATCCTAACCACTACACTCTATTTTCTAGTTGCGGTGGTCCAAATTCACGATTTCACTTATTGCACATTTGCGCTGAGCGCTCCGCGGCCACTCTATGTTAATGCAAGAGTGACTTCGCGCTTTATTCTTTCCGTCGCGCTCTTGATTCTCGCTCTTATCCCGGCCCTGAAGGAGTCGATCGAAATGTACAGAACGACGAAGACATGGCAGCATAACAAATATATCCAGCTATTTGTCAAGCACGGCATCCTTTATTTCGTCATGTGCGCTTCTTCCCATTGCCATCTGTTGTTTTAATACATCACTGTCACGTTTTCTCCCCCCCCCTTGCTCTTGATAACTTCTGAAACAAATACGTACTCACACGATTCTAGCAACGTGGTCAACAATGTCGTTCGCATTGTCCAGGATGGCCCTCTGACACATGGTACTTCTACGCTCCTGAGCGCAGTCACTATCCCGGTGATGTGTTCCGCGATGCCTCGATTCGTCATCAGCGTGCGAGAGCTGTACGATCGCGGTTCTCGTGGTGGGTCATTCTATGGGATCGACAGCGGGTTCGGAACAGTGTCGCACCCTATCGCTGCGGGCCAGATTGCGACCCTGTCTGCAATCGGGTTCGCGGAGGTCGCACCGGGGCGGGATCAGATCGAGGTCAGACGTTCAGAGGACTTGGAGGGGATCGGGTCCGACGTGGTTCGGGATGGTGCGCGTCAGGTTTGAACGAGAGAATCCTGATTGACGACCATAAAGCTAGGTGGTGGAGGGGGCCGAGCGCTGAGCGCTAGGTTGCGGGGGTTGGCGGTGCGATGCTCTTGGAACACGACTCTAGACTCATCTACTTACCTATGCAGCCGGCCCTTTGTCCTGTGCCGAATGCCTGTTGCACGATTCTTTATTCTGCCGGTGAACAGGGTTCGGTGTAAGCCATGTTTGCCTCTACCAGTGTGCCTTGTTGACCTGCTTGATGCTCCCAGTAATCATGAGAGTCTTCGAACCGGCGCGTGAAAATCTGGGCATCTGAGGCATGCGCCGAGTACAGCCAAAACATATGTTTCGATGAGAGGTGACACACTCTCGACGAAGAGCTCCACTGATAACGTTCTGGAGTTTGGCGCCTTGTCCTTCAAGTCTTCTCTGACCGTCCCCCCGCCCATCCAAAACGCTCATGATCCAAAAGTTGAACCGCGCTTCAGCGCCGTAACCATCGCACCGACATAAATTTGTCAGGGTGACAACGAACCGTTGACCGTCCCCCCGTTGCCAGGTCCGCCGTGCGCGAGGCAGAGCTCGGAACTGCAGTCGTCGTCGTGGCTCGCCGCCTCCCCCCGATGATCTAGTCACCCACCATGGATCCGGACGAGTTTTTGGCCAACGTCTGCTTCGTCTCGCTGCACGTCACGTGAGCGCCAGTCGGATGCCCACTTGGCGGTAACGCACTCTGCAAGCCACGTTCATATCCCACGGCGCGAAAAGCGCACGCATCCTCGCAAGGCAGGTCGCCAATCTGATCGCGCGGACGCACGGGATGACACCAGACACAGCGTACTCGTGATGCTGTAGACGACGACGACGACGACGACGAGTACGAGGGAGGCAAGTGAGACAAAGTATAAACTTGCGGGTGAGCGGCGGGATCGTGTAGTCGACATCAAAGCTCATCGCGATCGGTCTGCATCGCTCGTGCAGCTTCTGGCCCTGCTCCTGGCAGCGCGCATGCACGCCTGCAGCAACCACAACTTCCCGAGACGATCGACTTGTCGTCCGAGGGTGAATTGGTGCAAAAGCGCAGCATTACGCCAAAGGCATCGACGGCGCAAGAGGTGGGTAAGCGGGCGGCGATGAGGTTAGACGGACTGATTCGCTCTACCCAGGCGGGGCTGGAGCAGATGATGGTGAAGATAGCGGAAACAGAGATTGCCAAGCAGATGACCGAGCTGGCCATCAGCAAGCGTGCGCTGGGCATGTAATCTTTGCGTCACATCATGCAGCGCGTTCCGGCATACAATCCGAGTTTCCGAGTTTCCGAGTGTCCGAACCTGTTCCGGATCAATATATTCAAGAGTAGAAGTCTAGCCTGAAACGAAAGGAAGCGATGAGTTCATGTATCTGAAAGGGAAACGAAACCAGCTCACGGGTGTCTGGGCTTCTTCGAACCTCTGTCACGTCTGTTCCCACATGGATCCCAGTAGATTGGTTCTGGACTGAGCTGGACCGCCAGGTCAGGTAGGTACGCAGTGTCCCTCTGGCCTACCGTGAGCCTCACCCTACGTTGCGCATATACGCTCTCCGCTAGATCCCGCAACGATTCGTTCCCTTCACTGGACAACGCACAGGATACGTGGCCTATAGAAATGGAGAATCGGGGGGCGGATTACAACACCATTTAATGGCATATATGGGATAGGCTCCCAGAGTGCCCGTATTATCCGTACCGTGCGTTGGCTATCACTTATTATGACACAAATGTAGCCGAAAATGTTCTAGCGTCTTCAGTGCACGCAAGTGAGAATGAAACGCGACTTGAATCGTCAGGATCGCCGCAAATGACAATCACAAGGGAGCGGCGAACTTCCGACACCAATATCATTGGTACTCCCCATTTCCAGAGGGACAATACGAGAATGAACTTCTCCACACGATCCGACGCATGGTAATTCGATGATAATGACCGTTCCAGCGAGTATGGCACATTCAGTGTCATAACCAGCAAGGCTGATTTGAAAGTTTCCTTCGTTTGCGATTAGCACCTGGTCGCGCATGTCCGTGTGCGACAACGCTGAAAGAACAGCTAGGCAGTCTGCAAAGCAGTCAATGGAGGTACGGATTAGGCTTGCGCAAGGACCTGCATACCAGCGCTGCGTGGTCCGAGAAAAGGGCAGTCCATGTTGTTCGCGGGCACTGGCGGCATTCTTGGGAAAATACCCCAAGGTAGCACACAGCCCTAAGGCCATTTTCAACCGTCCTCCCTTCTCGCAAGTCTTATCTCTGGGCACCGGTCGGCGCCCATCGTGTGTTCAATCTGGGGCTGCTTTTCACCCACAGACTGGATGTATAATCTTCGTTGGTGTGTTGCGTCCACTCAGGCGGTAGCTATCCACCGACAGGCCGCCGGATGTGCCCAGGCTACTTAGGTACTGCGACTATCCTTGCAACGCTGAGATCTGATCCTGATGCCATAGTGAAGGATTGATCATTGATCATACCTTTGCCTGCCCAGTTTTCACTTCCCGAGATTGTGAATGGGAAGAGAGTCATATACATCATCCCGTAGATCTTGAAGGCGACTCTATTTTGCTCCCTTCCTTGGAAGCTCTTTCCTGAGCGTGTCCCATTTCCGTTGACTTTTGGCAGTGTTGATGGGATCATCCTGGAGGCTGGAGGTGGTTTCTCTCTCTGCCTTATGCGTCGTAATGCCTTGGTTGATGCTCTGCGTGCGGGGGGCTATGCGAGCGTGACTACCTCGTCTGGCTGTGCGGGATCGACAACAGATCGGAATAATGTTGCGTTACACACCAGTCAAGATGGGACCATGTCTGAGATCGCGTCTGCAGAGGTTGCACCGGAAAACAACCAAGCCCAGATCATGGACGGAACTACGGACTCAGATGTCTCGGAGTACATTCGCATGGACGTAGTCTGGAATAGTGCTGTTCAGGTTTGAGCAAGGCCACGTGATCGAAGATTGGAGTCAGTAGTATCAACGCCCGAACACGATAGAGGAAAGCTGCTGTTATTTACCTTCTTGCAAATGTGCATGTGGCCTCTGATTCTTCTCTACTAATATGTGATCGCAAGTCTATCGCGCCTGTGATGTTGGTGTCATGGCGCGAAATTGTGGAAGAACCGCCTAAGAATAGTTGAAGTTAGTCCTCGTTAGGTTTGAGAAAAGAGCAGGCCAATTCGCGCAAGTACCTGTGTTTGCACGAGAGCTTGGTGGAGAAGGCAATAAACAAACACAAATTCATGTCCGCCATTGACCCGCCAGCGACTGTCCACTAGATCACCATTCCCACCGGCACCTGGCTAGTCGTCAAAGCTTGTGTTGTCTCATTATCACTGGGTGTCGCCTCGTTTTCTGCTGTGCCATGTCGGTCTTGACTAGCAAGCGGAGCCTGAGAGGGGGATGTGCATTCATCTACTCACTATTGATCGCTTGGCGCTCTGGTCCGTTTTGCTTGGCAGGACATCATCACTTGACCTCGCCCAGGGAGCCGGTGGCGTCAGCCGCATCATTTTAACAGTGTTCTCGCACCCACGGCCGTGCGGTGGTAGCGGGGTGCTACGGCAATGAAGCTCGTCTGGGTGAGAAGCATAGGACGAGAAAGGACAAAACGAGCACGAGCGTCCACAAGTGCATCATGGGATCAGCCTCGTGGAAGACCTCTTTCGTGGGACCAGAGAGGCCGTCCTGGTTTCAAACGTCCGGCCTCGGGAGACCAGCCAACATCCCTCACGCCTTTTTCTCGGAGGCGAGCCGAGGATCCAATTACAATCGTGGTTAGTGCCCGCCGAGCGGCCAAATTTGATTGAGCGGCGTCTTCCTTGACAGAGACCATTAATGCACACGATCATCGCAACCGTTCTCGTGTCCGATCATGGCCGTGTGCACTGCCTTGCCCAATTTCAACCGCCCATTTCCTCGGTGTTATTGGCGATAAAGCGTCGACCCTCGTCCACCTTCTGCTTATCGTTCTCGTGGTTCCACCTCTACCCCTTCTCTCGCTTCTCTGACGATTCTTGGTTGAACGTGTCTCGTATGCATCATGTCCTCCGACCTGGAATCCGCTGTGAAGATGCTCCTGTTCAACGACTACATATCTAGTACGTCTGCTTGCATCGCACTAAATAACTACTCTTATAGACCAACGTAGTTATGTCAATCAGTGCTGTGGTGTACGACTATAGTACGTTATACTATTCTTCCTGCGTGCTCTTCATTCAGACTGAGCATTATCCTCTAGTACTCACGTTTTCGAGAGAGGTATTCACTTTTGTACCACCAATTCACCTTCTGACAGTCTCTGAAGGTCGACTATGTTTGGGTACAAAGTGATAGTTGCTAAACACGTGCCAAGTTGCTGATATTCTACAGCATCGTAATCGGACATGGCAGTCAGCAATGTTCATTATGGTGTGTACATGGCTTTCTTGATTACCTGGTTTCTGTCGGTAAACAACTTTAATAGGTTCGCTACCTCGGTCTTGCCTGGGTTATGTAGGTTTATGGTCGTCATCATTTGTTTTGGATGCCATTTAACATCGTGAAATGTACCAGCGCCAATGGACTTGGTGGGTTTAGCACTCGACTTAGCGGGCTTGGAGGCTGATCTAGATGTCTATTACACCTGCAGGCGGTTCTTCTTTCGTACCTGGTCCTGTCAAAGTCAGTCCTTATTTTCAGTCCGTTACCGTGACTGAGAGGTGTGCCCAAATAGACGTATGCATCTAAATCCACCTATAGGACGAACAGTAGCGTTGACATCTGAACAGGTGTGCGTACACCACCTGAACGTCTGCAGTAACAGGTGATAGAGCGTGTTATTCTCAAGGCACTGCACTCTATTTGGTTACGACATGGATGTTGCCGATTTTCCTCGCCGCTGCCGACTGTGAGTTGTCATACCTGAAACTTGATTCCGCACCATGAATGTCGGTCATAGTGATGATGATTCTACGTATTTATGCAATGTGGCACCGATCCAAAAAGATACTGTGCATTTTACTCTTTATCCTCGCAGTGCAAACCATCAGTACGATCGTTATGGAGGCCATATACGAGAATCCGCGTACCTACTTGTCTGGTGCGTCTCTGGACAAGCTGGCGGTGTCAATACGGTCTCAACGTGGCCTCACATTTTCGTACTGTTCTTCAGTCACGGTACCCCAGATTGCAGATCTCGCCTTTTGCAACGTCGTATTGAACGTTCCATGGAGTCTCTATGCTTATGTCTCGATCATTCCGCGGTTGCTTCTGGGCGTTTTGCTGTTCGTTCTCGCTCTCACCCGTGCCCTGAAAGAGTCGCTTGAGGTGTACAAGACTTCCAAGCGATGGCGACCCAATCGGTATATCAAACTCTTCGTCAAGGACAGTATTCTTTACTTCTTTGTGTACGCACCCTTTCTGTTCGTCACCACAAACATCCGATCGTTTTCTCTCCAGGAATCTATTCTACAACGTCACTGCCATCACCCAGAACGGGATCATGTTCAACAGTGACTCCATGCTCATCCTGGTGGCTGTCTCGTACTCGCTCCTGTGCCTCATGATGCCCCGGTTCATCCTCAGCGTACGAGAGCTGTATGAACGTGATGCATGTGGTGTGGGCTGTTCCGGGATCGACAGCGGATTCGGCACCATATCGCACTGCAATGCCGCTCACGGCGCCACCGTGTCCATGATGGTGTTCGCGGGCGTTGTGGTGGGGCTAGACGAGAGCACGGATGGGGATACGGTGGACGAGGATGACGAGGAGACGCTGTCGCGCGTCGTAGTCGGGCATGGTGCACGGCGGGTTTGAAGCGAGGAGGACCTTGCATCCGAGCGCCGAAGCCCTAGGGGTCTGTTACTGTATTACTCGGATTAATCTGTATGACCTGACCATGAAGCTGATCACGACCGTTTGTTTTGCCGACATGCTCGATAACAATAGTAGTAGTAGTAATAATAACAATAATACAACTTGGCCTCGACGGTCAATTTCATTACCGTTCTTGCGTACACCATACGAGTCGACTCGGGCGTTCCTCTAAGCAGCTTTCAGGAGCGGCTGTAAAGTCGGTACCACGACATTTGCCACCCCAAGGGGCAGTGTACATGAGCAAGCAGAACTGGGCTTGTGATGGGCTCTTCACACGGTCCGTGTAAGATGGACTTCCCCAGAGATGTTCCCGCGAGACGCATCAACTTCCACCGGACACCATAGACAAGCACGGCCAGATGAGCTTCGGGCGCGCACGGGTGAAATCAGGATGCAATGCATGCTGGGAACGGCCAGGTATATGAAGAACGCCGGTGCCTGGAAGCACCGCCGTTGGTGCAAGCCAAGTCTGGCGTATGAGTAAGCCGAGATTGGAGACTGGGGCCGTGTCGGCCACAGCCCCAAGTCTGCTCGTCCGTAGGTCGGCCTTGTCCTGGGATCAGGGCCAGATCCGTCGGAATAATGGGACACTCCATGTACGGGACGATATTTGTAAGGATGCGAGACGAGATGGGGTTTCGAGCTTGCCAGAATTCCCGTCAGGGGACCCCCAGCCGTTGGTCCTCCTGGACTACTCTGAAGCTCAATGAAAACCCCCGCTCAGAGGTGGTGTGTGATGCCGGATGGACCAGCAAGCCGCAGTGGAGAACGCGAGTAGGTAGATATCCACAGGCAATGCGGGTGCGTGGTGGCCTTTGAAAAAACCATCACTTTTCTGGCTCGATGAGATTGACAGATGCTTTGCGAGCTTATTGCGCCGCTGAAGGGGTGAGGTCGTATATGCTTCGCCCAGAAATAGTCGGAAGCTGAGTGCGAGATCGTGTGGGGCGTAGACTATTGCGCACGTTCGAAATCGCGGGCTGAGCCATGCTGGGAAGTCCTATGCCTGTGCTGCAAATACCGAATACCCGGTAAGGCCATTTAGAAATTGTTACCCTCTGCAGGTAGTCTGTCGTCCTCGTATTGCACATCTGCAAGCAGGGAGACGTCTGCGATACTCCTACAAAAGATAGCGTTAGACATAAGCGAAATAGATGTCGTTCTAACTTACAGTTTAGTCGTAGAGAAGCTGGTGCAGTGACAGTCAGTAACCGTCAACGCACATTGCAGTGGCTGTTTCGAGTGTGGAGCGCGCTGAGGTATGGAGTTCGAATTGACAGCTCTTTTCAAAACACCCCGCCGTCTGCAAACGACCGGTACGCTCGAATAAAATCATGTTTGAGCTCGTTGCTCCAGCGAATAAGTGAACCCACGAGTGGTTTGCCAGGAGGCCGTCGGTGGTCGACTTCAATCAATATTTCTGTTGGATTTCGGCCATTAGGACCAAACAAGTACAAGCTGCGTAATCCGATTGGTGTCAACTTGAATGATGTTCACACAAGAATGGCTTGGTCGGGAAAACCATTTTCATATACCGGATTGCGGTTCCCACCCGTCAGATTTCCGACAGGTCCCCGTCTCTCGTGTCTGCTTATTCTCGTTCACTGTCAGCCAGAAAACACCTTGTTTGCCCGTTCTACGTTCCCAATGCCAGTGCATTAATATATGCAAAACTATCGGGTATGGTTCATGTCGGTTTTGACTCTGCTTCCAAGGTTCCCAGGTGGACGGCCTCGAGTTCAACTTGTTATCTGAAAACTTGGCGGTGGCGTTCTTTCCATCATTCAGGGTCCTGTCACTCGCAATCGTGCGGCAGTACTTGTGGCGCTACGGAGATGAGTGCTAGCTACATCGGGTTAGAAGGAGGCGGGACAAGAAAGAAAAAAGTGGATGCAAGATGGGCGTCTGGAGCGACATGCCGGCCCCGTGACTGGCCTCTTTCGCGAGGTGAGAGCCACTTTCTTCCCTCGAAAGTCTGGCACGGGAAACCGGCTAGGATTCCTGTAGCCAGCTCGTTGAGACTCTTTCGAGAGTTCAGGCCCAAGTCTGCACTTGTAGTCGTGACCAGTGGTACCCCGCAGACTGAGCAAATGATGCGGGCCACTTGGGTGGTGCTGTCCGGTCGAATTCCTAATATGACTTGGTGGATCCTACTTTGGTTCACCCGATTCTCGCACTTTGCCGCGCTGACGATTACGATCTGGACCGCCCGCAGTACCTAATTTTCGATCATTCTTTATGCCTGGCGAGATTGTCCATGGGAATCCAACGGTATAAGTGCCGTTACTATGCCTTGTCTCTCTGGTGATCCCTCCTCGTTCTCTCTCTTCTTTCTTACTCAGACGTGTCTCGTATGAAACATGTCCTCCGACGTACAATCTACCCTGAAGCTTCTCCAGTTGAATAATGACGTATCTCGTATGACCACTGACCATTGTTTCCCTTCTCTTATCTGATGGACTACTGCAGTCATGATGATCAGTGCGTTGGCGTATGACTATGGTACGTCGTGCTTTCTTTAATGCTTACTTTTCATTTAAACTGCGACTTGACCTACAGCCCTCAATCTTTCGAGAGAGGTATCTGTTTCTGTTGTACCACTGGTTCGCCTTCTGACAGACTGCAAAGGTCGATCATGTTTGGGTACGAAAGTGACAGTCTCTGACCAAGCAATGTGTCTCTGACATTCCACAGCGCTGTAACTGGACTTGGGGGTCTACAATGTTTGTTCTCGTGTGTATGATGCCGCACATCAACTGTTTTCCGACTGACGAGTGCGATAGGTTCGTTATGGTGGTCTTTGTTGGGCCATGTGGGTCTAGACAGCATTTGTACTGGATTACTTGTTAACTTTGATCCGATCTTCAAGGGCTGATGCCCTGGGTGAACTTGTCGTCACAATTAGCGAGGCTCGTTAGGCTGATCCTACGCAACCATCATATTTGCAGTTGGAACTTCCTTCGTGCCTGGTCCTGTCAAAGTTAGTGCAACTCCGTTATATCCCACTTACCAGTATAACTAATGGTGTTCTGACAGACGTGCGCTTCTAAATTCCTAGATTAAACGAATGAGGGTATTGACAGCCGAACAGGTGTACGTGTGGCATGTCGGCGCCTGCAATGCTGAAGAATAGAACATACTACTTTGTAGGTACTGTACTCTATGTGCTCACGGCGTGGGCGTTCCAAGTGTTTCTCGCCGCTGCTGATTGTGAGTTGCCGCGCCTAGTGTTGAGTTCGTCCGAGTCGATGAAGTTCGATCCCAGTGTTGATGATCTTGCGCGTCTATGCGATGTGGAATCGATCTAGAACGATCCTTGGTTGCCTTCTATTCCTCCTCGTAGTACAATCTGCCATTTCGGTCACCATGACGGCAATATACGTCAATCCAGATACCCACTTCATAGGTATGTCTCAGGATGATTTGGTAGTCCACCGCAGTCTCGACCGGGTGATTCCATCCTTCCCAGTTACAGTGGTTCAAGTCCAAGATTTTGCTTATTGTAACGCGACGTTAAACGTGTCATGGACCCTGCATGCTTATATTCTGATAATCCCACGGCTAATACTTGGTGTTCTGCTTTTTGCTCTCGCTCTTATCCAGGCCTTGAGGGAGTCGGTGAGGATGTATCAGGCAACAAAGCAGTGGGAACCTAATCGGTATATCAAGCTCTTGGTCCAGCACGGCATCCTCTATTTCTTGGTGTACGTTTCAACATTTTCTCTCTTCCGCTCATCCCACTACTCTCGGTGGACCTGATTTTTGGGTGCATTCTAGTAACGTGGCCTACAACGTTGCCTCCATCCTCCAGAACGGGCCGATGATTAACAGCAACTCTATCCTCATCTTTGACGCGGCCTGTGCGACGGCCATATGCCTCGTGATGCCACGGTTCTTCATCAGCGTTCGAGAGCTGTACGACCGTGCGTGCCGCGGAGGGCCGTCCGCAGGAATGGACACTGGGTTTGGCATGCCATCGTACCACCCGGGCAATCAGACCCAGTGAACGGTGTCGGGGATCACGTTCGCGGACTTGGTACCGAGGCAGGAGGTCCAGATCACGGGCGGAAGCCCAAACTCGGAGAGGACTCGGTTGGGCGCCCTCCAATACGGTGCGCGGCAGGTATAAGGCGAGGAGCCTGGTTGCATCGGAGGGAGTGGAAACAGTGCAGAGCACTGGACGAAGGAGGGAGGACAAGGTGGCTGTCTTGTGGCGTACGGAATACATATTTCGACCCTCGTCGGTGTGAAATGCCGCGTCGTTTGTGCACATGCACACGAATGGTCTGAATTTCATGTCACCACCCACGGTGGCACTTGTCCCGTTCGAAGCTTGCGAGTCCAGCAGTCGGGGAATTGGTGCAACTTCAAGCACACTGCGACTTGTTTGACATCCGGTCATGATGAGGGTGAACCATCAAGTTCAAGTTGCCAGTGGCACTGCTCTGTTACTGATGAGAAATGCGATCTGTAGTACTTTCCCGTCCACTTCCCGTACCTCATAGCATCATCATTGTAAGTATATCTAGTCACTGGCAGTTGTTCGACTCGTTCGGAGTCGTCCCATCTTGCCCCTGCTCGCTTCACAGCAATGTCTTCCGACCCACTGTCCACCCTGAAGCTATTCTGGCTCAATAATTCCGTGTCCCGTACGGCCATCGAGCCATTATTGCGTTTAGACACTCATCTCACAACCCACCGCAGTCATGGCAGTCTGCGCAACGGGGTATGACTATGGTACGTCGCGTGTTCCTTCTAGCCCGCATGCTCATTGTCAGCGTTGGGGTCATTAACGGGTGTCGTCCTGCCAGTCCTAACCTTTTCAAGTGAGGTGCGCTCAGTTTCCTCCCCATAATGATACCTATTCATTTTCTGAGATCACAAAGGTAGACTATATTTGGGTATGGATTTATGCCGCCGCCGAATCATGTGTGCATCGTGCGATTACCATAGCTGACATCGCACAGCGCAGGAATTGGACCTTGGCGTCTATACTATTCGTCCTCGTGCGTACAGGGTCGCGTGGGGCCCCTGACCGTCTGTGAAACTCAGCTGACGGCCCAAGCAGATCCGTTATGGCGGTCTTTGTTGAGTGATGTATGTCCAGTGATTTTCATTCGCATTGGATGGCAAATTTATTCGCTTGGTGTCAAGTACCAATTTGCTCGGTGAGCTCAGCGCCATAGCCAGTGCAATCTATTGGACTGATCCTGCAAAACTACGATACTCACAGGCAGTTCTTCATTTGTCCCCGGTCCTGCTACAGTTGGTTTTCTCTGCTCTGTATCCAATCCACTGATTTTCTAATAAATATATTTTGACAGACGTACGCCTCTAAATTCCCCGATTTGACTAATAGCGTTGTGACGATTGAGTAGGTGTACGTGTGGCACCTGGGTGACTCCGATGTCGGAAAGGAATGAAGCATGATTTTCAGGTACTGCGCTCTACTTTATTCAGACGTCGACGTTCCTGGTGTTTCTTGCGGCCTCCGATCGTGAGTTGCAGTATCCATATTCGAAGTCGAGATCCTCACAACGAAATTTAACTACAGTCATGATGACAGTGCGTGTTTTTATATTGTGGAATCAATCCAAAAAGATCCTTCGCATCCTCCTTTTCGTCCTCGTCGTGCAAATTACCACCTCAATTGTTACTGAAGTTGTATTTTTCAAACCTGCTAACCACTTATCAGGTGTGTCCGAAGACCTATTCGGAGCGTCAACTGTCCTGACCTAGTGATTCTACTTTTTTCATATCTCAATCGTTTCTTCAAGTCGTGGCAGTCCACAATCATGAAATTGCTTTTTGTAATCTTGCACTAAACGTTCCGTGGAGTCTCTATGCTCGGGTTTTAATCATTCCGCGACTGATGCTCGCCAGCATGCTGTTCATTCTCGCTCTCGCTCGGGCCTGGATAGAGTCGGTCGCCACGTATAGAGTAACAAGGCAATGGAGGCTTAATCGGTATATCAGACATTTTGTGCAGGACAGCGTCCTTTATTTCATTCTGTACGCATTTCCATCTCGTTGGCCACTGCTCATCCACCCCCCTCAACTAACCCTTGTAGTATCACGATCCACAACGTCGGTTTCTTTATCCAGGGTGGGCTCACGGTCAACAAGACCCACGCGCTCTTCCTGAGATCGGTTCTCGTTCCGGTCATATCCTCTGCAATGCCTCGGTTCATCGTTGGCGTGCGAGCGGTGCACGACCGTGCGTCGTGCAAGTTCGACAACAATGGGTTCTGGATATCGGAGTCGCGTGCGCATCAATACGCGACGGCCACCGTGTCCACGATCATGTTTGCAGAAGATGTTGCACCTGGACAAGATGACGAGGGCGTGCACGAAAATGTGGAGAGTTTGGAGAATCCGGTCAAACATCGTCGGGGATATGATGCGCAAGCTTGAGGACATTAATCACGCGTTGATGATTCAGGTTATGGTGCACATAGTCTTCCAAGTTCTGGTTCAGTGTAGTTGGGGGGGGTGAAGGTTACCGTCGTTGCCCTGTTGAAGTAATTAACAATATCGCTGTTATCACTAGATCAATGGACACACTAGCACACGAGGAAATTGAGCGCAAAGGGCAAAAAAAGAAAAAGATCATCGATCATCGATCATAGGTCATCGGGGGAATGAGTTGATGGTACATCAACCGGTAGATAAAGCTCTTGGTCAGGCACGGCATCATATATTTTCTCGTGTGCGTTCGATCCCACCGCCCTACTTCTATGTTCAGATCCGCTGTGATTTTTCAATCAGTCTTACGTCCTGATGGCCTCGGAAGACTGATCTCTATAGGGTGCCCACCCACGTGACCTTCCACGCCGCCATCACCATCCATCATAAACTGATGGTGACCAGTGTATCCACCATCCTCGTGAACAGGCCACGCCCACGTTGGTAGGAATGGGCTCCATGATGTCTCGGTTCCTCATTAGCGTGCTCGAGCTGTCCGCATGCATAGCCCCTGTGGGGACACCGGGTTGTCCTCGTACACTGGGATTGACAGCAGGTTCGAGATGACATCACATTTTTGGACGCCCGCTGTTAATCAGAATGTGGCCGTATCTGGGAAGGTCGTGCCGGCGGAGGTCAAGATGATGGGTGGAGAACATGCGGGACTTGGTGGTGGATCGGGTTTGGACCCGGAACTAGGAGCCGGTCCTCGGGGAGGAAGCACTGGATGTCGAAGGATGCTAGACCGTGAAACGTTGAACAAGGTCAAATGTGTGAAGCTTGAACGCGGGAGTCGTTTCTCGGGACACGATACCCCGGGGTATTCATTTATCGTTTATGCAACCCCCTTTTCCTTGGGTCTCTGCTAAGCATGTCTCGGGCTGTAATATACGCCGCATTCACGTTTAGCGCCGGGGCCGACGAAGATGTCGGATACGGTGACGATGTTACACTTCTTGTGCGAATCCCCATCATGTCGGATGACATTCTTGCTCTGAAGCAGTTCTGCGCAAATGAAGGGAAGCTAAAAGCCTAGGTGAGGAGAACCGCCAGTGCACCATACAGTACAGGCGGCATCTGTGTCGGTCCTCACCGTCGGATCACTCGGATGCTTGGCGGGCTTGCTGTGCCGGTGAAAGGCCAAGTGTATGATTATATTGTTCACCTAAAAACGGTCTGAGATGGTGTACGAGTCGACCTTGGGCAGGTACGTCCAGTCTGACGAATGGCCATGGAGCAGTCGTCAGTGTGACGGTAAGATGTATGAATACAGGAGTGACTCTGTCTGGCACGGGATAGAAAAGCTCACGGGACCCAGAATGGAGACGCAAAGAATGCCGGATCCCGGTCCAATCAGGACCTGGTTGAGTAAACAACCCGATCATGTGCTGCTGCATCCCGGCTTGTCCGTCGGAAGCTTCTCCAGGAGTCGGTAACCTGGAGTTCAATAAGATAAACAAGGCATCGCTCCCGATTTGATATCCGGGTGAATCATCAAGTTGACATTGGCACCGCTCTGCTGATGGGGGATGCTTTGTCGTACCTTCTGTTTGCTCCAAGTGTGCCTCGCGGCAACGTATTCTATATCTTGTCGTTGTCGGGCCCCAGCTCCTACTCATCTTCTCACCTGAGTCGTTTTGCGCTGATGTCCCCTGACTCAGTGTCCACCCTGAAGTTATTCCGGCTGAACAACTACGTGTCCCGTATGGTCACCTCGTTATGGCGTTTAATTCCTCATCTCTCAAATCACCCCAGTCATGACAGTCTGTGCGGCAGGGTATGATTATGGTACGTTTTGTGTTCCCGCACGCATCCTCGTTGTCAGAGTCGGATTCATTGACGCGCGTCGTCGTGCCAGTCCTCACCCTTTCGAGTGAGGTACGCCCGGTTTTCTCCTCATGCCCATTCATTTTCCAAAATCACCACAGGTGGACTGCATTTGGGTAAGTATTCATCCGTCGTTGTGCAATTACCATAGCTGACATCTTACAGCGCAGGAATTGGACCTTGGCATCCATAATATTCGTCCTCGTGTGTACGGGGTCGCGTAGGGCCCCTGATCGCCTGTGAGGTTCCCCACTGACGACCCGAGTAGGTCCGTTATGGTGGTCTTTGTTGGGCCATGTATGTCCAGTGATTTCCATCCGTATCGGATAGTAAACGCACCCAACCTTCCAGCATCAACTCGTTCGGTAAGTGCCGCGATCAGTGTGGTCTGTTGGACTGATTCTGTATATTTACGATGCTCCCAGGTGGCTCTTCATTTGTCCCCAGTCCTGCTAAAGTTGGTTTTCCCCGCTCCATGTCTAATCCATTAATAATTCTGAGATATATTTCGACAGACGTATGTATCTACATTCCCAAATTTGATGAATGGCATTGTGACAATTAAGTAGGTGTACGTGTGGCGCCTGGGTGACTCTGATATTGGGTAGAAATGACGGGTGGGTTTCAGGTACTGCACTCTACTTAATCCAGACGTCGGCGTTCCTGGTGTTTCATGCGGCTTCCGATCGTGAGTACTTGAGCTGCGACATCCATATTTGAACTTCAAAGTTGAGATACTCAGAACGAGATTTAATTACAGTCATGATGATACTGCGTGTTTATGTACTATGGGATCGATCCAGAAAGATCCTTTGCATCCTCCTCTTCGTCCTTATCGTGCAAGTCACCACCTCAGTCGTTACAGAAGTTATGTTCCTCAATACTGCTACCCACTTATCAGGTGTGTCCGAAGATCTATTCCGAGCGTCGACTGTTCTGACCCAGTAATTCTGCTCTTTTTCGTATCCCAACCCTTTCCTTAAGTCGTTGCGGTCAAGGCTCATGATTTCTCATTTTGTAAATTTGCACTCAACATTCCGTGGAGTCTCTACGCTCAA